>CAUYON010000759.1:0-27740 GCA_963573935.1 Arctocebus calabarensis
GAGTCTCACTTTATCACCCTGGGTAGAGTGCCGTGGCGTCACACTGCTCACAGCAACCTCCAGCTCTTGGGCTTAAGCAATTCTCTTGCCTCAGCCTCCCGAGTAGCTGGGACTACAGGCGCCCGCCACAGCGCCCGGCTACATCAGCTTACTTGTTAAACTTCTGTCCTTTAACTCTCCTTCTAGATGGGAACCTCCGAGAAAAGCTGGCTCTAGTCAGCTTTACTATTTCTCAAGGCAGCAGTTCCCAATCTCTTTGGCATCAGAGATCAGTTTCGTGGAAGACAATTTTTCCACAGTTGGGGATGTGGGGTGAGGTGAGAGGGAGGCATTAGATTCCATAAACAGCATGCAACCTAGATCCCTCACACATGCAGCTCCCAGTAGGGTTCTGGCTCGTACTATAATCTAATGCTGCCCTTGATGGAGGTGGAGCTCAGCCAGTGACTAGTGCTGGGAAGCAGCTCTAAATACAGATGAAGCTTTCTCATTCCTGTTGTGTGGCTCAGTTCCTTAGAGGTTGAGAACAAACTCATACTCTGAGGGTTAGGGACTGCAGTCTTAAGGTATGTTTTTATATCTGTCTATGGCAATCCTCTAAGCTCATTAATAGTAACTGGTTAGTCAAATGATTCCTGTCTCTGGGGTTCGGGGATCCAGGAGGATGAGGGAGTTCTGCTGGGATCACGCAAGAGATGCTAGAGAAAGGAATGAGCTCAAAACTGGAAACCTTAATCTTTCAAAAGCTTCAATGTATTTTCATGTAACTGTTTCCTTGTAGTTGACATCAATGCAATGACTGCAATATTAGGCATTTCTTTATGGTTGGTGTACATTCTTCAACCTTCACTGTCAGGACTATACCCTTGGTGGTAGTGTCAGGCCCCTGTGCTTCCCTGAGAGGTATTTTGTCATCTCTCTGCCTGGGCTTATACCTGGCACATAAGCAGTGATTGCCTATACTCTCCTCTTCCTCAATGAAGAAGCACAGGAACACCTTCTCCATCATCCCTTCTAGGAAGAGTAATATAAAAGGAAAAGTGAAAACCAGTGGCTTCTTCCCTTCTCCCTGGGCTCCTTCTTAACCCCCTGGGGGCTGGAGGAAGGAGCAGGCTTCCTGAGCCAGGAAGGATACTTCTGCTTTTTTGCTAAGTTGGCTTTGAACTTGAAATAAACAAACAAATGTATAAGTAAATGAGGGTCACTATAAATTATTATGGATACAAACAACACTCTTACTGAAAAAAGATAACATAACAATAATTAAAAGGGAAAAATAATTTTCTTTCCTTTAAATTATAGAAAATATTTTTTTCTATTTTTACATCACATTCATGTGATATGATAAACACTTAAAATTAGTATGCCTTATGAATTACTAATAAAATATTTTTGTTTAAAAATCCTAAGTCCCAACTAAGTTGATGCTGGGCAGATGGCAGGAATCAGAACTCTAAGCGTCAGAGAAAAAATATGTGATATACTAAAATTCTTCAAAGGCAACAAGCTAATACAAATTTATTTTTTCTCACAAGCTTTTTGAGTATAAGCTGGAAAACAACTCATCCCCAGCTGGGAATTTATGCATATATACATATTTGCTTAAATTAAGTTCATAAAAAATAAAACTCTTTTAACTAACCAGAAGTTCCATTCTTATAATAATCTAAAGAAAGTATTATTCATGTCTATAAATGCACTTTATACATATGTTCATAACAGTCTTGGCTGTGTGTTATTTATAATAACAACAGTTAAAATGTTAAGTCTAAAAGTAATGTAAATAATAAGCATTTGTGTGATGAAATATGATAGTCACTTAATAAAGTATAAAAATTAAAGATATTGGAAAAAGATTAAGGATCAGTTAAGTGAAAAACATTAAGTTATGGAATACTAGGTTCTTTGTGGTTCTATTTTTATGGAAAAAGAAAAAGCATGCATAGAACAGAGAACATTGACTATATGTAATTCCTCTTTTTCCTGCATTAGTTCAATTTTCTGTTATAATTCTGTATTGGGATAACAATAGTAAAGGAAAGATATCAATTAATACCATGTTAAAATGGATCTATTTCAAATGTAAGGCAGAAAAAGAAATATCCTAAAGTCACCAGATACTTTAAATTATCACTCAAATATGCAAAACAAAAGAGAGTAAAATATGGAAATGAGAAAAAATTCTTGTTAGTTTTCTAAACCTTAAAGGTAAATTGGCATATGAACAACTAGACAGGATTGAGGACAAATCTTAAAGAATACTCACTTTATTCCAAGACAGCGTCTCCAACCCAGCTTTCAGACACACGGTAACAACTACATACTGTGCAAGGAGAGATGAGAAGGGGAAGGAGAATGGAAAAATGTATTAAAATTTCAATTACAATCCACATCTCTCCACTCCTTTCCTGACTCTCTGCCCCAGTTCTGCTCCATGTTTGATTGACTTTGATGTCACAAAGTTGCTAAGTGTTGTGCTGAGGAAAATAGTGTTTGTCAATAAATGTTCCGTGTTTAGAAACTCTTTAACATGTAACTAAAATGAGTGCTTATACCACAAACTTTTTTTTTCTTTCTTACTCTGTAGCCCTGGGTAGAGCGCTATAGTGTTGGCATAGCTCACACCTCAAGCTCCTGGGCTCAAGTGATCCTCCTGCCTCAGCCTCTCCATTAGCTGAGACTACATGCACCCACCACAAAGCTGGGCTACTTTTTCAATTTTGTGTAGGGACAGGGTTTCGCTCTGACTCAGGCTGATCTCAATGTCATAAACTCACACAATCTGCCTGCACCATCCCCCCAGAATACTAGATTACAGGCACGAGCCACAAGTTCTTATATTTTCATTCTTTGTAAATTCCATAGAATATTTGATTCTGCCTAGAAATCCAGAGGTTATTTATAAAAAATTCAATTGAATAGGATAAATTGAAACCACTATAAATCAAAGAGTGTTTTCAATATTCTTGGCCTTTTGTATTTCTCTATATATTTTAGAAATAGCTTAACAAGCCTCTGATGCTTTTGCCTGGGGTTATAATAGATCTATAAATCAATTTGAGGAGAGGTGACTTCCTTACAGTATTTACTCTTCCTCTCAATGAGCATGTTATATTTCTCTATTTAGAGGTCTTCATATCTCTAATAAAGTATTACAATTTTTCTCAAAGAAGTCTTAAACATTACTGGTTAGATTGATGCAAGCATTTTAATATGTCTGATATGATTATAAAATGATCTTTTCATATTTTCTAAATCTATTTATTTTTAAAATGACAGAATTAAACTACAAATTTTCTTTGTTAATCATAATATGTTAAAAATAGAATTTTTAAAATTTTCTATGTATACACTCAGGTCATCTAGGATTTAAAACTGATTTTTTTTTCTTTCCAGAGAGAATAAATAAAATCAGCCTCTGTATTTGTGGGTCCACATCTATAAATTCAACTTGCCATGTTTCAATAATATTTTGAAAAAGGAAAAAGGATAGTTCCATCAGTACTGAACGTGTATAGACTTTTTTCTTGTCATTATTCCCTAAACAAAACAGGTAGTCTCTGGGTTATGAATGATATAGGTTTTATAGGTTGTTTCTAGGTTTAATCTATATGTAAGTTAAAATAGGTACATTTATATATTACCTGTAATGGCCTCCATTAGAAAGCATGAATCATATGTCAGCCAGATATTTGTAACTCAGGGATTGTCCCTGGTAACTGTTTATATAGCATGAACATTGTCTTAGTAAATTATAAATAATTATCATAAGTAATCTAGAGATGATTTAGAGTATAGGATAGGATATGAATAAATTACAGGGACTTGAGCCTCCATGGATTTTAATATTCAATCCCCCATAAATACAGAGGGACAACTATACCTCTTGTTTTTCTTGTCTTATTGCACTAATTAAAAACTCCAGTGCAATGCTGAAGAGTGATAATAATCATAAGCCTCTTTATCTTAGTCCCACTGTGAAATAAAAAGCTTTCAGTGTTTCATTAAGTATGATTTTATCAAAAGATGGTTTCTTGGGCAGTAAGAAAAGTGATGTACTGAATGTCATAACTCCTACACTTGAGGTAGCCTTTGATTATGTCCACTTCTCTATCTCCAGTATAACATGCTGACAAGTCTCCTATCTGAAGCTATTCCAGAACTCTTCACCTTAAAGGTGCTCAGATCCTGTTACTCCTGCCTCTCCAAGTTTATCTTATTTATTACCTTGAACCCTCCTTGCTCAACGCATAGTTTTTACTATGCCCTATTTCTTCTGGCCTTTTTTATTTCCCTGAAAATACCAGGGCTGACTCCACCTTACTGGAGGTTTGCTCCATTCTCATGGGGACTATCTTTGGGCTTAGTGTTTTCCTCCAGTCCATTATAACATTGGGATCAGCATGTCAGGAGACGTGGGTTGGTGATCTCACCTTGCCGAGATTGCCTACACTCCTTGAATTTCTCCTTTGACATCACTTTTTAAGGTTTTTTAGTCCTGGTCTAGTCCCCTTTCTTCTTTGGCTGTCATAAATTCTTTCACTATAATTTTTTGCTAATAATTTTGCTCTTCTGATTTTATTTTTCAAGGCCTGGGAGATTTAGATTCCATGAGGTCAATGTATTCTGGCATCTTGACTAGATGTCTTTAATTTGTAGGAATGTATATATGTCTGATTGTATGTAGATATATATTTAAAGTCCTCCATATTGGCAGGGCATGGTGGCTCACATCTGTAATCCTAGCACTCTGAAAGGCCAAAGTGGGCAGATTGCCTGACCTCAGGAGTTAGACACCAGCCTGAGCAAAGCAAGACCCCATCTCAACTGAAAGTAGAAAAAAAAATAGTGGGCATTGTGGCAAGCAGTTATAGTCCCAGCTACTCAGGAGGCCGAGGCACAAGGATCACTTGAGCCCAAGAGTTTAAGGTTTCTGAGAGCTATGATGCCAAAGCACTCTACCCACGGCACAGAGTGAGACTCTATTTCAATAAATAAATGAATAAATAAATAAGCAAATAAATAATAAAGTTCTCCATGTTTAGAGACTTGTTTAACACATACCTAAAATCAATTATGCTTATGCTATAAGTGCTTATGTTTACATTATTCATAAATAGCATAGAAGTTTTGATTCTACTTAGAAAGCTTTCTCTCTCTAGTCTGTAATGTTTATGATGACTCAGTTGGATATATGACCCTGTGTTCAACACAGAATTTAGTGTTTTGCATATGATAGGTCTCAATGAATATTGATAAATGAATGGAAATATACAAAATTATATCTTATTTTATTTATTTTTTTCCTGGGATTGAGAAAAGGGTAAAACCTGAAGATCTGTGCATGTGAAGGTTCAAAAAAAGGAAACTTTCTCTATACACAGGTCCAAATAAGTAAGCAAATATTACCCCACTTGATGTTCAGGATTACACATGTATAATAACGAGCTAAAAACCACCGTTAACATAAGACAACTAAAGTAAAAACAGGCAATATACCTATAAATTGTTAATTACTTAGAGGAAAACATGAGAAAAAGGCTTATGATATTTCATAAAGTGAAAAATAAAGAGCCCTAAGATGCAGAGGAATATGTTTCTACTTGTATAAAAAAGGGATAACACACAAATGAAAATGAATTTGCAATTTTTAGAATTCTGACAAGAAACTACAAACAGTAGTTGCATGCACAAAACTTAGAAGCCATAAAGAAAAGTATTGCTAAATTTAACAGCATAAAATTAATATTCAGAAGAGGGGGTAGGCCAAGATGGCTGAATAAACTTCCAGTGATTGGGTGGCATCTATGGCTCAAAGGAATAGGGCACCAGCCCCATATACCGGAGGCAAGTTCAAACGCGGCCCCAGCCCAAAACTGCAAAAAAAAAATAAAATAAATAAAATAAAATAAAATAAAGAAAGAAACTTCCAGTGATCATTTCTCTGCATGAATAACAAATTCAACAACTATCCACTTAAGGACGCATCTTCAGAACAACCAAAACTCGGGCAAGCAATTATGCTACTTGTTTTTAACATTACATCAAGGAAAGAGGCACTGAAGAGGGTAGAAAAGATAGACTTGTGTTGCTAATGCCACGCCTTCCCCATCCCATAATAGCATCTCACATCCCGTGGAGAGAGGGGAGGAAGCATGAAGTGATTATGAGACTTTGCTTGAAACTCAGGGCTGCCCTGGCATAGGGGAACACAGCAGAGGGCAGAATTCTGCTGGTGCTCACAAAGGGAGCTTTTGGACCAACCTGGTCAGAGGGAAATCTTCTGCTCTGAAATCCAAGTCCCTACTAGCTCCATCACCAGCTGAAAAAATGCATCCTGGAGCTTAGACTAAATTCATTAGGCAGTTGAACCACCAAAGCTGAAGTCCTTGGGCAAGTTCTGGCATTGCGCTTTCTCAAAGCCTGTGGATATGGTATATGTGTGACCCGGTGAGACATCAGCAGCTACAGCCAAGGCAGTGCCTGTGTGACCTCCCCACAACTACAAGTAGCACAATTCAGGGAGTCTTCTTCCACTTGGGGAAAGGAAAGGGAAAAGGTCAGAGAATTTTGTTTTCCAACTTGGTAATCAGCTCAGCCACAGTAAAATAAAGTACCAAGCATATCCTTGTAACTCCTGAGTCCTGGCAGGCATTGCTGGCTGTACCCTGGGCCACAAGAAATATGCTGCCCTGAAGGGAAGGATTCAGTCATAGCAAGATTCAACTCCGGCTGACTAAAGAGCCCTTGGACTCTGAATAAACATCAGAGGTGGGCAGGCAACAGTCAGCACAGGTTTTGGGTGAGACTGGGCTGGCTTCACATGTAACCTGGCACTGATGGCCATGGGGAGTGCCTCCGTCATTCCTCCCCCATCCCCAATAGCCCAGCACAGTGAATGAGGAGAGAGAGTGAGCAACTTTTGCCTGATAACCCAGGGAGTTCTCCCATATCTTACCAACATCCACCAAGATGGTACTACCAGGGGTTCACATGATTCACAGCATTACTGGAATTGGGGAACCCCCAGTGCTAATAGCTGCAGTGACCAGAGAGTTTAACCACAATACCCAATTCCATTTGAATATCTGGAGAGCCTTTTTAAACAAGCCCAGATTGTAGGGATTAAAATAAATACCTAGCTCTTCATTGCTGAGAAATCAATGTCTAGAGCATCAAGATAATCCACCAAAACCCAAATTCACCAAATGAACTAAATGAGGTACTAGTGAAAAATCTTGGAGCTATGGAGATATGTGACCTTTTAGAAAAAGAAGTCAGAATACCTGTCCTGTAGAAGCTCTATGGACTTTAAAATAACACAAAGAAGACCTGTCAGAGAAATTTAGCAAAGAGATAGAAATAATAAAAAAAAAAAAATAAAGCAGAAATTTTAGAGTGTAAGAATTCAATTGACAAACTGAGAAATGCATCAAAGTCTCTCAACATCATAATAGACCAAGCAGAAGCAAGAATTAGTGAACTCGAAGATAAGCTATTGAAAATGCATAGTCAGATGAGAAAAAAAGAAAAAAAAATGAAAATGAAACATGCCTATAAGATGTAGCAGATAGCTGCAAAAAGAGTAATCTAAGAGTTTTTGGCCTTGGCCTTAAAGAGGAAGTAGAAAAAGAGATTGGGGTAGAAAATTTATTCAAAGAAATAATAACAGAGAACTTTCCAAACCTAGATAAATACATCAATATTTAGGTAAAGGTCATAGACCATTAAGCAGATTTAAGTCAAACCAAAATACCTCAAGGTATTAAATAATAATAAAGTTCCCAAAGGTCATGGATAAAGGAAAAGTCCTAAAGGAAGCAAGAAAAAAAGAAAATAATAACATATTAAGGAACTCTCAGATTTCTGGTAATAGACTTAGTGGGAGCCTCATGAGCTGGGAGATAGTGGCACGACATATTCAAAGTGCCGAAGGTAAAAACCTTAACCCTAGAATGTTATAGCCTGAAAAAATATCCTTCAAGCATGAAGAAGAAATAAAGATTTTTCTGAGACAAATAAAAGCTGAGGGATTTCATCAACACTAGATTTTTCCTAAAAGAAATTCTAAAAGTTCTTCAATGAAAGAAAAAAAGGATGTTAATGAATAATAAGAAATAATCTGGAAGGGCACAACCAGCTGGTAACAGTATGTCCACAAAGGTAGAATATTCTTACAACAGTAGAATATTGTAAAGAAAATGCAGTGCATAAACCACTTATATCTTCAGTAAGAAAGCTAAACAAACCTATCAAAAATATAATAATGACAATAACATTTTGGAAAATAGATGACATAAAGTGATATGAATGGAAATAACAAAAAGTTAGACGAGGGGAAGGAATTAAAGGGAAGAATTTCTATTAGATCTCTCTTTACTTGTTTGTTTGTAAGCAGAGTTGTCATATGTTTAAAATAATTGATTATAAAATGTTTTTTGCAAGCCTTACAGTAACCTCAAATAAAAAAACCTGGAACAGATACACAAAAATAAAAAGCAAGAAATTAAAGCACACTACCAGAGAAAAATCACTTTTAACAGAAGACAAGGCAGGAGTCAGAAAGTAAAAAAAGACAAAAAAAAAAAAAACCCAGAAATTAAATAGTAACATAGTAATGATAAGTCCTTACTTAATAATAATGTTAAATGTGAATGGACTCAACTTTCCAACCAAAAGTCAGAAAGTGGTGGAATTAATTAAAAAACAAGAGTCAACCATAGGTTTTCTGCAAGAAACATGCTTCATCTATAAAGAAATAGATTGACTGAAAGTAAAGTAATGGAAAAAGATAACCAGAAAAGAGCAGAAAAAGCTACACTTTTATCAGATAAAATTATTTCAAGACAAAAAGGTCATTAAATAATGATAAGAAGGTCAATTCAGCAAGAAGATATAACAATTCTAAATGCATGTATTTATGTTCCTAACATTGGAACACCCAGATACATGAGGCAAATATTATCAGAGATAAAGAGAGAGAGACCCCAACACAATACTTCCTGGAGACTTCAACACTCCATTTTCAACATTGGACAGATCACTCAGACAGAAATAAGGAAACATCAGGCTTAACCTGCACTATGGACCAAATGGACCTGATAGATATTTACAGAACATTTCATCCCGTAGCTCCTCCTCAGCTCATGCATCATTCTTAATGATAAACCATATGTTAGGCCACAAAACAAAACTTAAAACATTTTTAAAAATGAAAATCATACTAATCAGTTTTTTCTGACCACAATAGTATAAAACTAGAAATCGATAACAAGAGGAACAAGAAAAATATATAAACACAAAGAGATTAAACAATATGCTTCTGAAAGACCAGTGAGTAACAAAGATGAAGAATGAAATTAAAAATTTTTTTCAGACAAATGAAAATGAGAACACAGCAAATCAAAACATATGAGATATAGTAAAGCAGTAATAACAGGAAAGTTTATAACAACAAATGTCTACATCGATGAAGTAGAAAAGCTTCAAATAAACAACCTAATGATGCATATCAATGAATAGAAACACAAGAACAAATCAAACTCCAAAATAGTAGAAAGAAGAGAAATAATGAAGATCAAGTCATAAATAAAATTGAAGCAAAAAATTACATAAGATCAATGAAATAAAAGTTGTTTTTTAAAAAGATAAACAAAATTGACACACCTTTAGCTAGGCTAAGAAGAAAAGAGAGACAATTGAAATAAATAAAATCAGAGATAAAAAAGGAGACATTACAATTGATATTGCAGAAATGCAAAAGCTCATTAGAGACTACTATGAGTAACTATAGGCCAATAAATAGGAAAACCTAGAAGAAATGGATAAGTTCCTAGACACATACAGCCTTCCAAGGTTGAAGTAGGAAGAAATCCCAAACCCAAATAACCATTAATAAGTGATGAGCTAGAAGCAATAATAAAAATCCTCCCATCGAAGAAAAGCCTAGGATCTAGTGGTTTCTCCTCATTCTACTAAGCACTCAAAGAACTAATGCCAATCCTACTTACACTATCTCTAAAAATTGAAGAGGAGGAGATAGTTCCAAACTCATTTTATAAGTCCTATATCAGCCTGATAACAAAAGCAGATGAAAACACAGCAAAAAAAGAAAACCATAGTACACGATCTCTAATGAACATAAATGCAAAAATACTTAACAAAATGCTGGTAAATTAAATTCAACAATAGGTTAAAAAGATTATTTATCACAACTAAGTGGGATTCACCCACGTGGATACAAGGATAGTTCAACACTATCCAATACAATCAATGCAATACATCATATCAACAGCATGAAAGATGAAAACTATATGATCATTTCAATTGATGCTAAAAAGGCATTCAATAAAATTCAACATCAGGTTGAATCATTCATGATAAAACCATCATTCATGATAAAACCTCTCCAAAAACTAGGTATAAAAGGAACTTACCCTAACATGATAAATGCCATATGTGACAGACCCAGAGCAATTGTCATGCTGAATGGAAGAAAACTGAAAGCCGTTCCTCTAAGATCTGGAGCAAAACAAGGATGCCCACTTTCACCACTGTTATTCAAAGAAGTACTGGAAGTTCTAGCTTGAGCAATTGGACAAGAGAGAGAAATAAAGGGCATGCAAACTGGAAAGGAAAAAGTTAAATTATCCTTGTTGGTAGGCAATATGACATTGTATCTAGAGAAACCTAAAGACTCCACCAAAAAAACCTAGTAAAGCTGATAAATTCAGTAAAATGCAGGATACATAAAAAATCAATACACAAAAACCAATAGCCATTTCATATACCAACAGTAAAGAATCTGAGAAAGAAACCAAGAAAGTAATTCCACTTACAATAGCTACAAATAAAATAAAATACCTCAGAATAAGCTTAACCAAAGAAATAAAATATATCTATAATAAAAACTATAAATCATTGATGAAATATTGATGAAACAAATTGAAGAGGACACCTACACAAAAAATGGAAAAATATAAAAAGCTCATGTGTTCAAAGAATCAATATTGTTAAAATGTTCATATTACCCAAAGAAATTTACAGATTCAATGCAACCTTCATCAAAGTACCAAAGACATTCTTCACACAAATAGAAAAAAAAAATCCAGAAATTTATACAAAAGATCCAAAACAGCCAAAGCCATCCTGATAAAAAAGAACAAAACTGGAGTAATCACATTGCCCAACTTCAAATTATCCTACAGAGCTATAGTAACCAAACTCGAATGGTACTGGCATAAGAATAGAAACATAGACCAATGGGATAGAATAGAGAAACCAGAAATAAATCCATAGATCTCTAGTATACTTATCTTTGACAATGGAAAAAAAGGACAGACTCTCCAATAAATTGTATGGGGAAACTGGATACCCATATGCAGAAGACTGAAACCAAGCCCTTATCTCTTGCCATATACATAAATCAAATCAAAATAGATTAAAAGCTTAAATGTTAGACCTGAAATTATGGGATTACTAAAAGAAAACATTTAGGGAAATGCTTCAGAATATTGGTCTGGGAAAAGACTTCTTGAGTAATTTCCCCAAAACACAGGCAACCAAAGCAAAATTGGATCATATCAAGCTAAAAAGCTTCTGCACAGCAAAGAGAACAATTGAAAAAGGGAAGAGAAAACCCACCAAATAGGAGAAAATAGTGGCAAATAACCATCTGAGATAGAATACAGAGGCGCTCCAATAAATCAACAGGAAAAAAATCAAATGATTCAACTAAAGATGGGCAAGGGATCTGAATAGACATTTCTCAAAAGATGACATACAAATGATCAAACAGTATAGGAAAAATTCTCAACTTCATCAGTTATCAGAGAAATGTAAATGAAAACTATAGTGAGAAATCATCTGACTCTAGTTAAAACGGCTTTTATCAAAAAAGACAGGCAATAAAGGATGCTGGCAAAGATATGGAGAAAGGGCAACTCATGTACACACTTGGTGGGAATATAAATTTAAGGAAACAGTATGGAGAACAATATGGAGGTTCCTCAAACAACTGAAAATAGCACAATCCTATGATCCAGCAATCTCACTGTCAGTGAGGGGAAGTCAGTCCATTGAAAAGATACTTGCACTCCCATGTTTTTTGTACCACTCTTCACCATAGCCAAGATGTGGAATCAACCTAAGTGTTTATCAATGGATGATGGGATAAAAGAAAGTGTGATACCTCCAGACAACAAAATATTATGTAACCACAAAAAGAAATATAATCCTACCATTTGAAACAACATGGAAGGAACTAGAGAATATTATGTTAAATGATATAAGCCAAGCACAGAAAGACAAATCTCACATGTTCTCACTCAGATGTGGGAGCTAAATATTAAAAAAAATTAATCTCACAGAGACAGCAGAATGATGGTTACCAGAGGCTGAGAAGGATAGCAGAGAGGGAGAACATCAAGTGGAGATGGTTTCTGGGTACAGAAATATAGTTAGGTAGTTAGATATAATGAACAATATTAGATAGCATGGAAAAATTATTATAATCAACAATAACTTAGGATACACTTTAAACTAACTAAAAGAGTGGAATTGGAATATTCCTTGCACAAAGAATTACCAATAACCCTATTCGATTAATTCTCATTGCATGCTTGTATCAAAATACTACTTGTACTCTCTAAAGACATGCAACTATTAATATGTACCCATAATAATTAAAAAGAAAAAAGAAAAATTTAATATGCATAATGTGTATTGGAAAGGCAAAAATGTCATGAAAAGTGAAAATGTGGGTCTGGGAAAATATTTTATAATAAAGATGAGAAAAAATAGAACATCCTTAATATATAAATAATTACTATCAATTAAAAAGAAAACACCACTCAATAGAAAAATTGGTGAGGAAAATCAACAAGTCATTCACAGAAAATGAAATAGAAATGATTTTTAATTTTATTAAAATATGCTCATCCTGAAAGCAACACTGTAGTAGGATATAATTCCACCTATTGGATCAAAATGTGTGTTAAGATCACTGCCCATAGATGCTTAGGGAAACTGACATTATAATCACTAAATTTGTGCCACTTCTTTGGAGGAATATTTGACAATGTCTTTCAAAATTCACAGTGTCCTCTGATCCAGCAAATCACACTTATAGAAATTTATAATACAGATAAATCTATTCATGCATATAAAGAATATCTTTGTAGCACTGTTCATAATGGCAAGGATCCCAAAACAACTTTAATGCTTTCTAAATGGAGATTGGTTAAATAAATAATGGTGACACAAGCATCCCTGAAAGGATGAGATAGATACTTATAAGCTTATTTACAACTATCAAACACTTTGTAGTGAAAAAAACATTCCCTATTTGAAACAAAAATAGGGGAAGTGGGTAATATATATTTGCATATTTCTATAATTTCTACATTCTACATTTCTAGAAATACATACCTACATATGCACAATCATTATACTAACTTCTTCTTGGGAAAGGTTTTGAGATTTTGAAGTGTGAGAAAGACTAAAAGCCCATGGATGCTGTCCTATAATTCTTGATTTTTTATACTAAAAACTAGAATAAGTGATTTAATATATATAGATGATCTTACCGTATAAATAAAATTTCCAAGAAACAAATAGTCTGTAGTGTAACCACATCGCGAGACAACATCTGAAAAGTGAAAAAGTTATTTTTTATCTTTATAGAGCCCCAAATCATATACTTCAAATTTATTTTTACCACAAGAACCCATACTGGACCCCCAAAATATCTATTCTTTATTGGTCATATTTCTAAATTTTTCTGACAATGACAATGCTTCCTTTCTCTATCACAATTGTAACATGTTTTTCTACCTCTTACTCTCTATAAAGATATATTAAGTGACAAATGAATAAATCCATCACAAAGAGTACATGAATGTAATTATTAAACATGCTTTTATATCCATCTGAAACCCCTCCCACAACCTATACATTGAAAGACCAAATAGTCCCATGAGTAATACTAGGTAACAAGAGTGGGATTTTAACAATTTTTTTCATCATATATTTTGCATTATTTATTTTGTAGGATTACTAAAATAATAAGCCTAATAGATTACTTGAAGTTATATAATTTCATAATTCTCTTCAATATTGCTAAATCTGTTATAAAATTTATGAATTTCATCCTATATGAAAGATCAATATGATATATCCCAAGATTATAATGATTTATCCGTATCTTCTTTACACTTTCAAAAAGATCTCAAACATATATTAGTGGTCTCTGGTCCTGATTGATATGGTAATTTTGAAGTGCAATTCTTACCCTAATATTGATTCAAATAGTATACTCAGGTATTGGGTGCTTGTTTATTCTGTTTTCTCCTGAATTAGAACCCACTAAGGCTTATAGCCTCTTCTAAAACTACATAAAAGGAAATGGTTATGGCATTTGATTTAAGGAAACTACAGTTAAATCTGTGGGTCTGGTTAGCCAGCTGAGAAAATGGCTATGGTAGTCCAGATTGTGTATCAACCTAAACTTTGTGCATTTTATTGGAGTAGGACAATAGTGTTGATAAGAGCACTATTGTAATTGACTAGAAAGGGGGAAGAAAACTACTATATAGGGAGGTGGTACTGGGTTATATTGTCCAGATAAGTATTCACAAAGGAGAGAGACAAAGCTGCTTTGGGACAGAAAGAAAACTTTTAGCATAACCATGGTAGTGAGAGGCAGAAATTCCTTTCCTTCTAATTTTATACATTGTACAAAATCAACAATGCAAACAGAGAAAAACTCCACAAATTCCATGTTGAGAAACAAAGAGAAAAAACATCTACAGATTCAGAAGCTAATGAGGGCTTCCAAGCAATTATAGTCAGCACAGAAGCTGAGCTCAGTAAGTGCTAGTAAAAGTTTTCTGACAAGTAAATATCAAACTGGCCTACAGAGCAGTTCTCAAAAAAAAAAAAAATCAGCAAAAGTACACTTTATTATTTTTCCTTTGAGACAGAATCTTACTCTGTTGCCCTGGGTAGAGTGCTATGGTGTCATCATAACTCATAGCAACTTTAAACTCTTGAGCTCAGGTGATCCTCTTGCATCAGCTTCCTGAGTACCTGGAACTACAGGTACCCACTACAATGCTGGGCAACTTTTTTCTAGTTTTAGTAGAGATAGGGTCTTGCTCTTGCTAAGGCTGCACAAGCAATCCACCCACCTCAGCCTCCCAGAGTGCTAGGATTACAGGTGGAGTGAACACGCCAGGCCAGCAAAAGTACATATCTTAAAAACACCTTTTTTAAATAGCTGGGACAGTTGACCCTTGAGCTACATAGGTTTAAACCATGCAGGTCTATGTTTGTGAGGATTTTCTTCCAGCTCTGCCACCCCTCAGACAATAATATGTAACCCTCTTTCTCCTTCTCCTCCTCAGACTCCTCAACATAAAGACAATAAGGATAAAGACTTTATGATGGTCCAGTTTCACTTAATGAATAGAAATATATTTTCTATTCCTTATGATTTTCTTCATAGTATTTTATTTTCTTTAGCTTACTTTACTATAAGAACATAGTGTATAATATACACATATACAAAATATGTGTTGATCAACTGTTATGTGATTGGCAAAGCTTCTGGTCAGCAGTAGGATGTTAATTGTTAAAGTTCTTGGGAAGTCAAAAGTTATGTTCAGATTTTTGACTGCACAAAGGTTAGCACCCCTAGCCCTTCCATTGTTTAAGGGTCAACCATAATTCCATGAAGAACAATATAAAGGAAACAGGCACAGCACCCATAGGAAGAAACTATTTCATAAAAGGCAGAATGTTCTATTCTATTTCATTATTTGTGTGATTATTATTCATTATATGTTTATGTCTTATGTATAAATTATGTTTTTAAATGGTTTAAAGGCAAATGAGTGGAAAAGAGCAGCAAAATTTACTAGATGAAAATTACTTACAAGAGAATAATGCAACAAAATATTGAAATGATTGAAGAAGCTGGAACAAACAGACTTGTTGAGAAAATTTGATATGTTTAACTATAAAATGAAGACTAAAAAAGAAAAAAAGTCAAATGTGCTAGAATGATCAGTCTGGATATAGTTATATTCCTATACAATGTGCAAATGATGCAATTTGCTATATTATGGGTGCCAGAGATGAGAAGCAGAGTAATTTTATAAGTTTCAGATGGTTCCATTTGTAATAATAACTACAAGTTCATAAAGAAACCTTCATAGCTAACAAATCAAGAAATGGAATTAAATGTGTATTTAGGAGTATGAAGGCATGCCATTTTCAAAATAATAGAATGATAGGGTAAGGTGAAGGAAGAAGATAAATATGAGAATTTTATCATTCTTCACATGAAGAAACAAATGGGTTTGCCTAAAGAAACAGTGTGCTGTTTATGTAAACTTATAACAAACAGTTCGAGCCATTCTACGTATCAGAAGACTAAATAAAAGCAAGAAAAACCAATCTCATAATTAAAGATTACAAAACTATTCTATAGCAGGAAATGCATAGTCATAAGGATGTCTCAAATAAAAGCTATTTTTAAAAGATAAATTTCAGGTTAAATCTCAAAATACAACCAAAGTCTATGATATGTAAGCAACTTACTGAATAAAGTAATTCACAATGTTTGGAAAATAAAGGAATGATCAAGGAAAATATAAATTAAAAGCATGAGATAAGATATTAACATTGTTATTTCACAAAGAGATTGAGGCTAAAAAGAAGTAAACAAGACAAAGAAGGATACTTTGTAAAACAAAGAAAAAAACTACAAGTTATGATGAATACATAACAGGTTAGAGGTTCTGGTGTGACAAATAGCAACCATTTCTAAATCACGAATTATGAGAAATAATAAAAAAAAATATGGTAGTAGTAGAAGGCCTGTACTCATCTTTCTCAGTCGATGACAGATCAAGAGACACAAATCAAGTGTAACTGGGAATTCTGCTTCCACCTATGAAGAAGTAACAGGGCTTTCCCTCCTACTATAATCAACTAGAAAATTTGACAAAATATGTAAAATACACTTTTTCTCAGATATTGGGTAAAAGGCAGCACAGAACTTAGATCTATAAACAAATAAAAAATAAGTGAGTTGTATCATTGCCCTTGCAATTCCAGAAGAAATTACTGGAGGGGATTTCTGGGTTACTTGGCAAGGATGGAAAGCCCAAAGAGAGCTCAACATTTTTACTGAGTTAATGAGGCACATTGGACTTTAGAGTGGCCATGTGGCTGCAATTTGCAGAACCGAAGTGGGAAACTATCCAAAGAATGACCTCCAGAAGTTCTCAGAGGAGTCCACATAAGTCCTTAGCTGAATGCCAATCTGCTTATGAGTGCTAGAACATTCCACAAAGGCAGCAAAGAGCAACTACCATGGAAACTTACATTATCATAGAAATGCAAGCTGAAAAATTGAGAGATTAGGCACAGAGCTAGGAATTCCTCAAATTTCATAAGCCAAAGGGAAAAGACTTTATTTAATATAAAAAGCATTCAGTAGAGACCCCAAAGGGGATAGTCTTCTTAAAGGAAATAAATTTTTCCTAACAAATAGACTAGAATCAATTTTCAAAGGAAAAAAAAAGTTTTCTTTTATAAAGAAAAAAAAAAGTTTTGAAGGGATCAAACTGATCCATAGGCAATTTTACTACTTGCCAAAACAAAGTCTTACTGTTCACATGTATATAATAAAACTATTCATAATATCCAGACTCCATTATAAATTAACATTCAAAAAGCAAAAACTTTGATCCATAACCAAGAGAGAATTGTGAATAGAAGAAGCCAACCAGAAATAACAGAGTTGTTAGAATCTGCAGAAATCTTTAAGGTAAATACTATCAACATGCTTATGAATTTGAGTAAAAATATGAACATAATAAAGTGAAAAATGAAAAATATGAAAAATAACCAAATAGAATTTCTAGAGAGAAAAAATATTAACATATACAAATGTCACAGAATTGTGCTTAACATCAAAGACATTGCTAACTAAAACATCAGTGATCTTAAAAACATGGCAAAAGAAACTAAAAATAACCAAAAAGAGAGCAAAGATAGTATAAATAAACCAATATGGGGAATATCAAGGGTTCTAATACATGTATAATGGGAGTCCCAGAAGCAGAGAAAAAGAGGGAGAGAAAAGAAATAATTAGTAAAAATTTGGTGAAAATTACAAACCAACAGATCCAAGAACTTTGAACACATTTAGGAAGAATAAAACAAACAAAACCATATCCCAGCACATCAAACTAGTTGCTGAAACTAAGTGATAAAGAGAAAAATGTTTAAAACCCACAGAGATAGAAAACATACTACATAAAGAGGAAAATATAAGAAAGATCATAGACTTATCAATAAAATAATTGTAAACCAAAAGATAATGAACTGATATTTTTAATACATCAAAGAAAATGAACTATAAAACTAAAATTCTATATTGGACAAAAATATGTTCTCACATTTAAAGGGAAAATAAAGACTTTTTGGAAAAAAATCTTTAAAAATATTTGCTTTAAATTTAAGAAGAATGTAAAGTTACTTTAAATGTCTGTGTTAGAAAAGAAGATATCTATAAGATCAACGACCTAATCTTCAAAAAACTGGGGAAAAGAAGAACAAATTACACCTCAATTAAGTAGAAAGGAAGGACATGATAAAAGTAGAAATGAATAAATAGAAAACAGGTAAACAGTATATAAAATCAAAGTCAAAATTATCACTGTCAGAAATGAAAGAGACAATATTGGAAGTTAATAGTACAGATCTCACAGATAAAGAGGGAAAGCCACAAGCACATTTATGGCAATAAATTTGGATAAAACTTGAATAAAAATAATGAATTCCTTGAAAGGTGAAAATTAATAGAATTATTCAAGAAAAGAAATTAGTATATATTTATAATTGAAAACTTCCTCACAAATAAAGTTTGGGTGACCTTCCTCTAGGTCCAGTTGGTTTTATCAGTAACTTCTGTCATATATTTATGAAAGAAACAATTTTAATACTATGCAATTATTTATATAAAACAGAAGTAGAAAACACTTCCCAGCTCAATTTCAAAAACATGTACTATACAATGCTCATTCAAAATCCAGATAAAGAATAATATAGAAAAAGTGAGACTAATGTCCATTGTGAGCATAGATGTAAAAAATCTTAGCAAAATTTCACCAAATCAAATCTAGCAGCATAGAAAAGGAGTAACATATTATGACAATTAGAGGATTATTTTAAGAATACAATGTCAGTTTAATATTCAAAATTCAATTAATACAATTAGCAGAATAAAGAAGAAAAATGGGATCACCTTAACAGATTTATGTAAAATCATTTGATCGAACCCAAAATCAATTATGATTAACAACTTCAGCAAACTTTCTCAATATAATAATGGGCATCTAAGAAGGAGCTAACATCATAATTAATGGTAAAAGGGTGAATTCCTTCCTCCTAAGATTATGAAATGTGCAAACATGTCCATATTCAGTAGTATTTAACATTGTAAATAGAGGTCCTACCTGTGCATTAATGAAGAAAAAATAAATAGAAGGCATACACATTGGGGGGGGGGAATAAACTTTTCTTTATTCACAGATCAGATATGTAGAAAATCCTAAGAAAGCAAAAATAAAAAAATAGCTACTAGAATAATTAATGAATTTAGCAAAGTCACAGAATACAAGGTAATTATAAAAGTAAATTTTATATCTATATGGTAACAAGGAAACCTTGGAAAATAAAATTTTTAAATGTGATTTACAGTACCATGCAATATTTGAATACTGATGGATAAATTTCACAAATGATGTGCAAGGGCTATATATGGAAAGCTACATTAAAGAAAACTCAAATAATTAAAGCAATAACTATGTTTGTAGACTGGAAGACTCAGTAGTGTTAAGATGTCAATTCTCTAATTCTCCTCAAGTTAATCTCTAGATTAAATGCAAATGCCAATCCAAATCCCAGCATGTTATTAGAATTTGAAAACTTGATTTTAATATTTACATTAAAATTCAATGACCATAGAATAGTCAAAATTTTTGCAGAGAAGTTTTACAACATGGTTTCAAAATTTGAATATGAAGTATAGTAATCAAGAAACTACAATCTAATAATAGGCATACCAATCAATGGTACAGAAAAAAAATTCCTGATATGGAATAGCACATATACAATGGATTGTTTTCACAAAGATAACTAAGGTAATTCCATGAAAAAAGTATATTCTTTTCAACAAAAGATACTGAAACAATAGAACATCCACATATGAAAAAGAAACCTCCACCCTTACATCACACCATAAACAAAAGTAAACTCAAAATAAATCAAAAACCTAAATTTAACACCTAAAACTAGAAAAATCAGAAGGCAACAGTATTACGTCCTCTGTAACCTGGGAATGGGCACTGATTTCTTAGGACAAAAAAAGCAGAGATTATAAAAATTGTTGATCAGTGGGACTTTTGGACTTTAAATTTAAAATTGGAAATTATTTACATTTTCTGATTTTAATGACATCAGGAAAATTGGAATTAAGCCATAGATTAGGGGGAAAAAATCACAATTTATACTTGGCAAAAGACTTGGATCCAGAAAGAACTCTTTGAACTCTATAAGAAGGCAAACAATTCAACGAAAAACGGACAAAGTATTTGAGAATATACCTTTTCAAAGGAGGTACACAAATAGCAAATAATCATATGAAGAAAGAGTATTTTATTAGTCATTAAAAAAATCATGAAGCAATTTAGTGAAATCATAATGGCATGCGACATCATAAAGCATTTGGAGTGAATTTATTCATATTGAATTTCCAATTTAAGATTATTTGATAAGAAACAGTTAACCATGCATTTAAAATTTTGGTTCCTGATTTACTGATATCCAAATTACAAATGGTCTTCTTTTGTATGGAATTAGCTACTGTGGCAGCAGAGCTTTTTCAAGACCTCTCTTCCCATTCCTATCTTCTTCTTCTTCTTCTCTTTTTCTTTTCTTTTCTTTTTTTTTTTTTTTTTGTGTGTGTGTGGTTTTTGGCTGGGACTAGGTTTGAACCCTTCACCACTGTCATATGGGACCGGCATCCCAGTCCTTTGAGCCACAGGCTCCGCCCCCCCATTCCTACCTTCTTTGCAACCAAGAGGAGATACCCATTGCCAGAACATAGCTCCCTAACACCTCATTCTCTGAGAGCTCAGAGAGTCATAAATACTGATAAGTAAATTAAAAGGGAAAATGAATTTATTTAACAAATTTATTAAAATTTATTCTAAATAAATTTTAAATAAAAAATATAATCTTTTTATTAGCTTTCATCCACCAGAAATGTAATAACACTATAGAAAGCAAAGAACATTAAAATATTAAAAACAATGAAAATAATTTTGAAATTATTTTCCCTATTTTCTGCCCATTCCTCCTTCCCTTTAGCACTTGTACTAGTGATTCCCAAACTTCTTTGTATTTTGGAATCTTCTGGAGAACTTCATAAACTACTCATGCCTGTGGCCTAATCATAGAGATTGTGATTCAATTAGTTTGGGGTGTGTCCAGGGCTTTGGAATTAAAAAAAAAATTTCAGGTGATTCTAATGTACAGACAAGTTATAGAAGTTATAGGAACAACTGGATTGGAAAATGGTTATTCCCAGGAAGTTCTGGGCAGGTGTAAGGTGTTCACTAAATATTACTTCTGATCTCCCTACCCACTTTCTTTAAATTTTTCTATTTATTTTTAAATTGATGAATAAAAATTGTGTGTATATGCATATATATGTCAAGTCAAACATATGGTTAACTTGAGCTAATTAACATATGCATTGCCTTGCAGTTATCATTTTTTACTGCAAGAACTCTTAAAATTTACTTACTCTTTTAGCATTTATCAAGTATACAATACATTGTTATTAATGACATTCACCATGTTGTCCAACAGTTCTCTTGAACTTACTACTTGTATCTAACTGAAATTTTATATCCTTTGACCAACATTTCCCCAACCCCTCCTCCTGCCCCCAGTTCCTGGTAACCACTATTCTACTCTCTACTGCTATAAGTTCAACTTTTTTAGATATGTAAGTGAGATAATGTGGCATTTTTCCTACTGTGCTTGGTTTATTTCACTTAATGCAACGTCCTCCAGATTCAACCATGTTGTAAATGACAAAATTTCCCTCCTTTTAAAGGCTGAATAGTATTCAATAGCATATATATATATACACTGCTTTTATTTTCATTAATTTGTTAATGGACACTTGGGTTGATTCCATATCTTACCTATTGTGAATAATGTTGCAATAAACATGAAAGTGAAGATTTCTCTTTGATATATCAATTTCGTTTCCTTTGGATCCATGCCCAATAGTGAGATTACTGGATTATTGATAGTTCTATTTTTAATTTTTTGAGGATCCTTCATATTGTTTTCCCATAATAGCTTTGCTAATGTACTTTCTCATCAACAGTGGCAAAGATTTCCTTTTCTCCACATCCTTTCCAGCACCTAGTAGCTTTTGTCTTTTGCATAGCAGCCGTTCTAATAGGTGTGAAGTGATATGTTACTGTGGTTTTAATTTGTTCTCTGATGATAAGTAATGTTAACAATTTTTTCATATATCTACTACTTGTATATTTTCTCTTGAGAAATGTCTTTTCAGATCCTTTGTCCATTTTTTTTAAATTGGGTATTGTTTTCTTACTATTTAGTTGTTTGAATTCCTCATATATTTCAGATATAAATCCTTAGAAATTATATGGTTTGGAAATATAGATTTCCAAAACATGTATTTTGACTGTAGATTGACTAATCATTCTGTTGACTGTGTCCTTGGCTGTGTAAAAGCCTTTCAGTTTGATGCAATCCCATCAAATGAATTGTAAGTGGACTTGTTTTCTTAATGGCAGGTTCAGTTTGTTTATTTCTGTTGTGTAGAAATAAAATTGACTTTTGTATATTGACCTTGCACACTGAAACCTTGCTGAAGTTATTTTTTTAGTAACTTACTAGTTCTGACAGTATTTAGGTAAATTCTTTAGCTTTTTATATATATGAATTATGTCATAGAGATCATTTTACTTCTTCATTTTTGATTTCCAATCTGAAAAATTCCATTTTCTTGCCAATTGTAATGGCTAGAATGTTCAATTCAATGGTGACTAAAAATGGTGAAGATAACATTTTTTATTTTGTTATTGATTTGAGGGAGAGAACCTTCAGTCTTTCACCAGTAAGCATGATGTTAACTATGGGTTTCCATAGATATCCTTTATCAAGTTGAGAAAGTTCCTTCCTATCCTTAGTTTGTGGAGAATTTTTGTCATAAGGGGGTATTGGCTTTTGAAAATTGCTTTTTTGGAATCTAGTAGGATGATTCTATAATTTTTCTTCTCGATTCTTTTACAATCTTACATCAATTGATTTTTGGATGTTAAAACGACCTTGTATTCCTGGGTTAAATCCCACTTATTCATAGTACATTCTCCTTTTTATATGTTGCTAGATTTGATTTGCTGATATTTTATTGGTGATTGTTGTATCTGTATTATATTATGAAAATGTTTTAAAATCAGTTATGGAAAGACAGGAAAAGAAATATGAATTTACACTGGGTTATATTACTGCATAATGACCTTTACCAGTTATCTTTACGTTTTTGTATAGATTCAAATTTCCACCTGCATTTACTTGCTTCTACTTTGAAGAAATTTAGTATTATTTGAAATGAGAGTCTTCCAGCAACAAAATTGGTCATGTTTTGTTTATTTGGAATTTCTTTATTTTACCTTTTATCTTCATTTTTTAAAATAGAGATGGGGTGTGTTATGTTGCCCAGGTTGGTCTCTAACTCCTGGGCTAAATGATACTCTCACCTTAGCTTCCCAAATAACTGAGACTATAGGCCTGCACAACTGCATTTGGCTTTATTTTAGTTTCATTTTCAAAGGATTGTTGTGCTCAGGATAAGATTTTTGGTTGAATTTTTTTTTCTCTTGGGACTTTAAATTTGTCATCTTGCTGGCATCCGGACACTATTTTCTCTGATAAGAACTGTTACTCTGGCCCAGCTCCTGTGACCCATGTGGCCCACAGCCAGAGACTCCACCTTCCAGCTCCCTGCCCAGCTCCTGCAACCCAAGGCTGGGGGTCAGTGGCTCTGCCTCCTGGTTCCCCACCCAGCTCTTATGACCCTGGTGTCCAATGCCAATGCCCTTCAGCTCCCTGCCAACTTCTACAACCCGCACATAGCAGTACCCTAGATGGGTGCAGCACCACCCCTAACATTGGTGGCAGCTCCATGGTCCCTGACACTGGGGTCAAATTGAGCTGCCAGTGGACCCCCACTGCCTAGATGCTGAAGCTGTTTTGAGCTCTCCCACCTGATCAGTGTTTGTGTAAATCAGGACAATTGGTTTGGAACTCTTGACCTAGATTGATCACCTGGGGACCTACAAAGCTTGTACCCTGGTTGTGTTGTTGTGGGAATGTGGGATTCTCTCCTTCCAGTTGTCATGAGAGTGTGTGTGTATTTTAGTTGCTTATATAACTCCATGGCTGAGATTTCAGCCCAAAGCCACTGATTCACTATGATTGGACAGAGATTAGCTGAATACCGGTCAGTGCCATCTAGCTCCACCACCTCAAGCAGGTGCCCAGAGTTTCAGGCAGTAGTTCTGAATGGGACATTTGTAAAGCTCTAAGGGAGAAAGCCACAATCACCAGTCCCAGTTCTTTGGTAAAGGGCTGGTTAATTACAACTCCAGGAGCCCTCAATTCAATTTGACCTTGCCAGCTTCTCTAGCCAAATGGTGAAAAGTAATCATGGGGTGGAAACAGCAGAAAAACTTCAGCAACATGAATAATCAGAGTAGATCAACTCCCCCGAGGAATGACAAAGGGGACATAAGAGAAGTTCCCATTCATAAACAAATGACTGAGATGTAAAAAATTGAATTCTGAATTTGGACTGAAAATAAGATTAAAAGAATGGAGGTAAAGATGTAATTAGAAATTCAATGAACAATTCAAAAGTTGTCTCAAGAATTCAATGAATTCAAAGACAAAATAACCAAAGATTTTGAGACATTAAGTCAAGAACTTGCAGCCCTCAAAGATCTGAAAAATACAGTAGAATCCCCCAGTAACAGAATGGAGCACACAGAAGAAAGGATCTCTGACATTGAAGACAAAGCTTTTGAATGCTCCCAAATGCTCAAAGACAAAGAGAAATGGAGAGCAAAAATGGATCATTCTCTGAGAGAATTGTGGGACATCTCCAAAAGAGCAAACATTCACCTCATAGGAATCCCTGAAAGAGAAGAGGATGGGCCAAAAGGCACAAATACTCGACTCCAAGAGATAATTGAGGAGAACTTCCCAAGCATGGCAAGAGATACTGAAATTCAGATAGCAGTTTCAGAACCCCAGCATGACTCAACCAAAATAAATCATCTTCTAGACACATTGTAATTAACTTCACCAAAGTTAATATGAAGGATAAAATCCTGCAAGCAGCCAGACATAAGAAAATAATAACCTACAAGGGGAAGAATATTAGAATGACTGCAGATATTTCTGCTGAAACTTTTCAAGCCAAAAGAGGATGGTCATTGACTTTCAATCTCCTAAAACAAAACAAACAGCCCAAGATCCTGTATACAGCTAAATTGAGCTTCATTTATGACAGAGAAGTTAAATACTTTAATGAAATACACACGTTTAATGAAATTTCCACGTTATGGAAATTTGCCATAACCAAACCAGCTCTTCAGGATATCCTCAGACCCAACCTTCATAATAACAAGCACAATGCTCTACCAAAGTAAATTCTGAAATTCTTGACCAAAACTCAATTTCCATAGTGGTGAAAAGATTCAAAATGTCCACTGGACTTTTGAAAAACTTGACACCCAAAATACTACCAGGTTTATCAGTACTATCAATTAAGGTGAAAGGCTGAAACTGTCCACTTAAGAGGAACAGGTTGGCTGAATGGATACAAACACTTAGGCCAGATATCTGTTGAATACAGGAATCTCATCTTACCTTAAAGGATAAATGTAGACTCAGGGTGAAGGAATGGGCATCTGTAATCCTGGCAAATGGAAATCAGAAAAAAGCAGGGTGGCAATTTTATTTGCAGATACACTAGGCTTTAATGCAACAAAGGTAAGGAAAGACAAGGATGGTCACTTCATATGTGTTAAGGGAAACACTCAACATGATGAGATGTCACTGTTAACATTTATGCACCTAACCAAAATGCTCCTTAATTTATAAGAGAGACCCTAACAGACATGAGCAATTTAATATCTTCCAGCACCATAATAGTTGAAAATTATACCACCTCTTTGGCAGTGTTGGATGGATCCTCCAAGAAGAAACTAAACAAAGAAATTTTGGATTTAAACTTCACCATACAACAATTGAATTTAACAGATATCTACAGAACATTTCATCCTAACAACAGTGAATACACATTCTTCTCCTCAGCCCGTGGAACATCCTCCAAAATTGATCACATCTTAGGTCACAACTCTAACCTCAGCAAATTTTAAAGTATAGAAATTATTCCTTGTATTTTCTTGGATCATCATGCAATAAAAGTTGAACTCACCAACAGGTATCTGCATACTCATACAAAGACATGGAAACTAAATAACCTTATGCTGAATGATAACTGGGTCAAAGATGTGATTAAGGAGGAAATGAGAAAATTTTGGGAGCAAAACAATAATGAAGACATGAATTATCAGAACCTTTGGGATACTGCAAAGACAGTCCTAAGAGGGAAATTTATAGTGTTTCAAACCTTCCTCAAGAGAACAGAAAAAGAGAAAGTCAATTACTTAATGGGACATTTTAACCAATTGGAGAAGGAAGAACATTCCAACCTCAAACCCAGCAATGTAGGGTAAGAAATCCCCACATGTACGTTTCACTCAAGTGAGCCACTAAAGGGTTAAATTGGCTTTTGCCTTCACAGAAAAAGCAAAGAGGTTTGGCTACCCTGAGGCAAACACAAAGGCTGTTTTCTGGTCATCCGGAAACATATACTTTGAAGTTTTTGCAGCCAAGGAGTTAGAAGCTGAAAAGCTTCTTGCCTGGAGACATGGTCCAGAGGTTGACAAAATGTTTTACATTTTGTCAAAAGCCTAAAGATCTCAGCACTGTGGAAAAACAAAGTCATAAACCCATTTAAGGTTAACTTGGTGAGTGCATGAGGAGTTTTGGAAAGCAGTTCCCCTGTAAATCTGTCTCTCTTATTTGTATGTAGATTTCTTACACAAAAGCTGAAGTTCATTTACAAGGAATTAAGGTAAAAGAGCACTGTGCTGGTTTGCAGACTTGATGTCTGCCTCTAAACTTAGGTTTAGAGTTAGAGGAAGTTAGATAATGGTGAGTGTTGTAAATCATACATTAAGTGTGCATGTGACTGCCAATGTATATAAGGTTGTCAGAAATAGAGTTAATTGGCTACATGCCGCAACAGAGCTTGTAGCCTGCTTCTTGTGCCCTTTTGACATTGCAGAACAAGCTTACAACTGAGGCAAAGCTGCAGCCCCTCGTGTCTGGTCACACAATATATAAGAAGAAAAGAAATAACTAAAATTAGAGCAGAATTAAATGAAAGCAAAACCAAAAAATTATTCAAAATATTAATGAATGAAATAGTGGTTTTTTTGAAAAATTCAATAAAATTTATAAACCTTTGGCCACCCTAACCAAAA
>CAUYON010000762.1:0-26797 GCA_963573935.1 Arctocebus calabarensis
GAGAGAGCTTCTCTCTCCCCACTAGAATTTTCTCCCTCTAACAGATGCCTTAATGCTTTCTGTATTCTTTTCTTTCTTTTCTGTGAATAAATTCTGTCTTACAAAAAAAAAAAAAAGAAAGGAGGAGTGATTCAGGGCCCAACCAGCCCTCACAGCTCCAGATCTAAAAAGCTCAGACCCCACATAAGTGCCAGGGGAGCAGGGCCAGAGATGATCCCTCATCCTCTCCATTAACAATGTCTAGTCTGGAGAGCCCACTCCATACAGAAAAAAAATACTGCAGAACAAAGGAAACGGAGCAGCTTCTGGAAAGCCTCGGGAAAGAGCAAACTGGGCTTGAGTTTATCACTTGCTAGGTGCTTGAACTTAGACATGGTACTTAAACTCCAATCTTAGTCTTAGTGAAAATAAGATGATGTATAAAAAGCCAAAATTAAGCCCGGGCATGGTGACTCATGCCTATAATCCTAGCTCTCTAATTGCTGACCCAATCCGCCAAGGCAGGTGGATCACCTGAGCTCATGAGTTCAAGACCAACCTGAGCAAGAGCAAGAGCCCTATCTCTAAAAATAACCAGGCGTTGTGGTGGGTACCTGTAGTCACAACTCCTCAGGAGGCTGAGGCAAGAAGATCGCTTTAGCCAAAGAGATTGAGGTTGCTGTGAGGTTGCTAAAGCAATTATATAGTGCTATGGTTCCACAGCACTATACCCAGGAAGACAGAGTGAGACACTGTCTCGAAAAGGAAAAATAAAAAGTAAATAAATAAGTAAAATGCAAAAATTATGTGCCTAAGATAAGGCACAACACAAGTTGGTTGTGAATTATTATGATTACTAGATGTGAAGATACGCTGTCAAACATTCATTCATTCACCCAGCAAATACTATTGAATGCCTGCTCTAGCATTCAAAAGACTTGCATAGCCAGGGTGCAGTGGCTCACGCCAGTAATACCTACACTTTGGGAGGCTGACATGGGCAAATTGCTTGAGCTCAGGAGTTTGAGACAGCCTGAGAAAGAGGGAGAGCTATGATGTCACGGCACTCTATCGAGGACAACATAATGAGACTGGGTCTCAGAAAAAAAAAGACCTTCATGTTCCTGTCCCTATTAGCATGCTGTCTGTGTTCCAGATCATAAGAGTTCTGCTCCAGCAGGGATAAACTCAGTAGAAAGCAATGCTCAGAATCAAGTGGGTTCTTACAGAAAGGATCAAGGATATCACAAAATCAGTGTCAAAACTACTTACACCTTGTTACAAACTGGACTGTATACAACCTTATGTAATTAGACCTTTACATCCAGTATTTAAGAACAGAATTACTATGATAGCCAAAAGTAATATTAAATGCAACAGTCTCTGAAAATAGGCAATACATAAATCATAGAGTGTGGAATATAGAGAATTGAAGGAATTTAATTTATTAAGATTTTTTCCATAAAAAAGGTAAAGCATCAATGCAATAATATCAATCCTAAGTTAATAGCTAACCTGATATTCTAATAATCTGATTATATGATCATCTATAATATAGATATATTATTCTAATAATCTAATAATCTGATTATCTTCTTCCTCACATAACTCTAACTTTATTATTACAGATCTTTACTATTTCACTTAATGTTGTCAAATCTATCCTTTTACAATAGTTCTGCTAGTATGGATATATATATAGAAAGAGAGATGGATAGATAGAGAAATTTTCTTAGGAGAGAAATCATAATAAGAACACAATTACAAATTTTTTCTTTCTTTTTTTTTTTTTTGTAGAGACAGAGTCTCACTTTATCGCCCTCAGTAAAGTGCCATGGCATCACACAGCTTACAGCAACCTCCAACTCCTGGGCTTAGGCGATTCTCTTGCCTCAGCCTCCTGAGTAGATGGGACTACGGGCGCCCACCACAACGCCTGGCTATTTTTTGTATTGTTGTTGCAGTTTGGCTGGGGCTGGGTTTGAACCCTCCACCCTCGGTATATGGGGCCGGCGCCCTACTCACTGAGTCACAGGTGCCACCCAAGAACACAATTTTAAAACTGACTTTCAGGGCATGGTTCACATTCATTGATTTTTTTGATGCCTATCTCAGGGCTGAAGAAGCAAATTATCCTTCCTAAAATAACTCACATTTCCCTCAAAGGGAATCCACTCTTGAGGTTGCTTAAAATGTCATATGCTGCCATTCCTGTTCTTGACTAATTTAACATACTCGCTGATTTTTGTTAAAAATCGTTAAAGATGCTGATTTTGTTCATGTATACTGATTCTCAAGCAGATAGCCATCCTTGTAGAGAAACCCGGCCTCTTGTAATTAAAGCATTCTTGAGAAAAGTCTGCTAAAATGAACTCAGGTTTGCATCTTGAGTAGTTCATTCAATAGGAAAAATTGGGGATTTTACCTAAGTAACAAACACTGAAACTACAGGATTTTATATCCCTCCCAAAAAAGTTCTGAGTAAATAGATACCCATTGAAACATATCAAGAGTATATCATTTCCAAGGTTTACATTTCATCAGTTGCTGAAAAAGAACCCTCCTTTGTTTTCTTAGATGATCTGTCTAACCTTTTTTAGAGAGCCAAAAAAGAAAAATAACTTCTTACCCCACACTAAAGTACCTTTAAAGTCATGAAATGCAAGGCCCCCTTGGACCATCTCCTATCTTTCTCACAATCTCTCCACCAGTAGAGGCTTTTAAAAAATGGAAAGGAATATCTTTATGTTCTTCCTAACTGTTCCCCACTGCCTCCTCCTTTTTGATGGGAAGGTTGGTGCCCCTGTCAGCAGTCCAATTCGCTATCAGCACATTTTAAACTACACTGAAAAAAAAAAAGAGAGAGAGGATAGGTGTGTCAGAATCTAGAGAACTGACCACACTGCCTTTAAATTTGCTAATTGAAACACGACTCCCTGGAGCCATCGGTCCACAAACTTTTATGTCTAAAGAGTTTAGAGAGAGAAAATAGCGAGGGAAGAAATCCCAAACATGCAGATACAAGGGGTTGAACACAAAATGTTTTCACAATGATACCAGCCAGCAGATTTCTGATGTCTAGAATAGTGGGCAAAAATGGCCTTTGGAAGCAAACAGTCCTGAGTTGTAATCATAGCTCTGTCCCTGGACAAGTTGCTTAGCGTCCCTCAGCCTGTGTACTCATCCATTAAAATCGGGATGCTACTACTTCGCTGCTTCTGTTGCTCTACAAGTTAAATTAAGATAAAATCTGTGCAGTACTCACAAGGGTAACTGACCTACCAGTACTCGCCGTCACTACCATCCTTAGCATCATTACTTTTCCTGACCTCTGCTACCCATTTCTTGACCCCCCCCATTGTTTCCATCATCTCAATAAACACCTACCATGGGCCAGATGGTCACTGTAACTGGAATTTGTGACACAAAGCATGACTGAAATACAGAGATTCTGACTCCCTGTACTCACAACCCAGCAAATGAGACAGGCATAAACACAAACGCATTCTGCCTCTCCTGACTTACATGGCTTGGCGCAGTGGCACTAGCGCTACTGGGGAAACACAGCTTCGTCCTCATGTCTGTATATCTGCGTTTGCTACCAGGCCACAAACCCCTCAAAGTCAAAGCATCTTAATGTTCTCTCTACTCCTAGTTCCTCAACTGGCCCATGATTCAGTAAGTGCAGTTAAACAAGCAAATAAATGAACACTTTGCATTAAGGGCAAAAACTTACTCCACCTGGAAAAAATGGGGTGGTCTCACCAATGACGTCAGCTCTGAGCTAGGTCATAAAGAACAAATTAAAATTCAGTAAGCAGAGTATAAAAGGGTTTTCTTGGAAAAGGAAACTTACAAAATTCAATTATAAATTTTTTGAGGGTTAGATGAGACCTTCATCTTAAATTCCCTTTTAATAGTGCACAGGACCTTGAACAATGCCTAAAACAAGAAAAGTTATCTACAGATTACTGAATAACAATAACTAATACTTACTGAGCACTGGCATGGCAGCATTGTTCTAAATGCTTCCTGTTGTTAACTCATTCACTCCCCACACCTGTGTAAAGTAAATCAGGGACCTGTTTTACTTAGGCGCAGAGACATCAGGTGATTTTTCCTAGGATCAAACAGCCGGAAGCAGCAAACCCAGCTTTCAAACCTAGATGATATGAATTCAGAGCAACAAACAATAAGCAAAATAAATAAGTAAATAGAATATGAAAAGATGATACTGTATAGAAAAAAACTAAGGAAAGAAGAGTGTAAAGAGAGTCAGATAACGGGAAAATGTTTAATTTTAACTGTAGTGACCAAAGATGTCTTCAGTGAGAAGATGATGTGAGCAAAATCTAACAAGAGCTGAAAGTGGTTAGATTTCTGTGGTTATCTGAGGAAAGGACACCAAGCCAAAGTGCAGAGCACGCGCAAAGGCCCTGAGGTCAGAGCACGGCTGGACTGCTAAGGAGTCACAGAGAAGCCCAGTGTGACCGAGGCAGAGTGAGCACAGAGAAGGCCAGGAGAGGTCAGACGGGAAGGAGAGAGCCAGACCACACAGACTCTTAGAAGCCACAGGCTCCCCTTGGCAGAGAAAACATTATCTAGTGGTTGAGTTTCTTTGCTTCTTCCCCACCCAGCCTTTTTCCCCAACCTGGGCCAGATTCTATTGTTTATACACAAAGAGAGTGAGTCTATTTTGTGGTGCTCACAGACCCTTTGCACCCTCTTTAGATCCCCTTTTTATCAACAATGAAATAGAATCATAGATAAAGCAGAATAATGGCTAACTTGGAAAGTCCCCAGACCTCTGAATAAGAGCGGAAGGTGAAAGGTGGGGGAATGATACTGACTATACACAGCTATCAACTCTGCTCTGAGTTTGCGGCCATTTCTAGATGACAATTTCCATGACTTTGCCTCATCCCCTATGTAATCCTTGTGGGTAGTAAAGTTTGTTTACTTAAAATGGAGTTTTTCCACATATTTTGCAATTGTTTAAAATAAATGCAGATTTGGGGGCTCCACAACTTAGATTTTTCATTTATCTGGAATCTTTGAATCAATGAAACCTCTAAATTGTTTTTATTTACGTAAAATTTACATACAATGAAATACCAGACTTTCAGGGAATATGAACACCCATATAGTCAATAACCAAATAAAGATATGGAAAATTTTCCATTTTTCCCCATAAAGTTTTCTCCTACACATTCCTAGTCAATCCCTTCCAACCCCCAAACAACCACTGTTTTGATTTCAAAATCAAACCATAAAGTAGTTGTATCATTTACTAAATTTTATATCAATGGAATCATATAGCACATATTCTTTGGAGTCCAGTTTCTTTTGCATAATGTTTCTGAGGTTCATTCATGTGGGTCAATATATCATTAGTTCATTTATTTTTATTGCTAAGTAGTATTTTATTGTATGACTATGCTGCAGTTTGTTCTTTCATTCTCCTGTTGGTGGACGTGGGGCCATTTCTAATTAGGGACTTACGAATAAAACTACTATAAACATTCATGTATAAGACTTTTTGTAGGCATGTTTATATTTTTCTTGGTTAAAAAATGTAGAAATGGAACTGTGTAGTTATGAAAGTCATTGATGTTTGACTTTATAAAGTTTCTGAATATTATTATGCCATTTTTTGCTCCCACCAGTCATGGGTGGGAGATCCAATTACTCTATACACATATCTTCACAAATGTTTAGTCAGAGGTGTGAGTCTTTGAATAAAAGCCATTCTAATACTTCTGTATTTCTCTGATGACAAATAATTTTGAGCTCATTTGCACTGACTTAAAGTGCTATCTGATCATTTACCTGTCTTCTTTTTAAAATGCTTGGTCTAGTCTTTTGCCCATTTTTAATAGGGTTTTTTTGTCTTTTTGTTATTATGTAGGAATTCTTTAAATGTTGATAAATTGTTTAGCACATTTTTTTATAGCCTGTTACTTATCTTTCCCTTTCTTAATGGGGTTTGTGGATTATTAGAAGTTTTTTAATTTGATCAAATTTAATTTAATAATTTTTTTTAATTTTGTGGGTCCTGCTTTTTGCATTCTAAGAACCTTTGCCTGTGCCAACTTCACAGTGGTGTTCTATGCTGTTTTCTACCTTTATGTTCATATCTTCAAGTTTATGCTGTATCTTTTATGTAGCATGTGAGGAAGGAGCCAAGATTCATTTTTTTCTCCCTATGTTTATCCATTTGCTGAAAATATTTCCTATTCCTCCATGAATTGTAATGGCATCTTCTTCAAAAATCAATTGACAATATACTATATCTGAATCTATTTCTAGATTCTCTATTCTGTACCACTGATGTATTTTCCTGTCCTTAGGCCAATAATATATTGTCTTGATTATTATAGAATTATAATAAGTCTTCAAATCAACCAGTTTAATTCTTTCAACTTTGATCTCTTTCAAAAGTGTTTTGGCACTTCTAGGCCCTTTTTACTTTCTATAAAAATTAGAGAATCAGTCATTTTCTTAGAAAAATGGGGACAAAAGGTTATTGTAATTTTTATTGCAATGGTGTTGAGTCTATCTGTAAATCAATCTGGGCAAAAATGATAACTTAACAATCCTGAATCTTCTATCCAGACGCAAGGCATGACTCTCCTTTATTTAGGTTTAACTTAACTCCTGTCAGCATTATTTGCAAGTTTTCAGTATAGAAGTCTTGAACTTCTTTTGATAAATTTATTTCTATTTATTTTGTGGATTGTGTTACAATATTATCATTTTCTTAAATTTTATATTCAAATAATTTGTTACTGTAATAGAGAAATACAAATAATTTTTAGTATGAACCTCTTCCCAGTGGCTTTTTAGAATTACTTTTTATTAGTTTTAGTAGTTTTTATGTAATTCTCTATACACACTATTGTTGCATCTATAAATAAAGATGATTTGAATTTTTCTGATCTTTATGCTGTTCATTATTTTGTATTTCTTTATTGTAACCTTATTACACTAGCAGAGGCCTCCAATACAATGATGAATGCAACGTGTGAAAGTAGACATCTGTAAGAGTAGGCCTCCTGGCCTTGCTCCTCATCTGAGGGTAAACTTATTCCGTTTTTTACCACATCCATTAAGTATGAGGTTAGTTTGGGGGAGGGGGTGTAATCCTGTTTATCTCACTGAGGAAATTTTCTTACATTCTTTTTACACTTCTTCAAGTATAGGTCTGTTAATAATGAAGTCTTTCAAATTGCATTTCTTTAAAAATGTCTCATTTCACTCCCATTTTAAAGTACCTTTTAACTACATATTAAATTCAAGGTTGACAGGTTATTTTTTTCTTTCTGAATTTTAAAGATATCACTTCATTGTCTGACACTGATTTTTTCTGATTAGACATCAGCAATCATTCTTATCATTATCCCCCATCATATAATGTCTTTCTTTCTTTCTCTCTCTCTCTTTCTTTCTTTTTAAATTTTCCCCTTGTGCCTGCCTTTAAGAATTTTTCTTTATCTCTGGCTTCTAGGAATGTGATTATTACATATTTAGGTTTCATTTTTTTTGTATTTATTATGTTTGAAATAGATTTATAAATGGATGTTTTCAACCTAGTTTAAGAAATTCGGGATTGGCCAAGTGCAGTGGCTCACACCTGTAATCCCAGCACTCTGGGAGGCCAAGGTGGGTGGATAGCTTGAGCTCAGGAATTCCAGACCAGCTTGAGAAAGAGCAAGACCCCATCTCTATTAAAAATAGAAAAAAAACTAGCCAGGCATAGTACTGTGTGCTTGTAGTCCCAGCTACTCAAGAGGCTCAGGCAAGAAGATTGTTCAAGCCCAAGAGTTTGAGGTTGCTGTAAGCTATGATGCCATAGCACTCTACCCAAGACAACAGGGGGAAACTCTGTCCCGGGGTGGGGGGGAAGAAAGAAAGAAATTTGAGGTCATATTTCTTTAAATAATTTATTTTTTTCTTCTCCATTGTCTTTGCTTTTTCCTCATGAATTTACTTCCATCTTAGACTACTTTACATTTTCCCACAGATTTCCGAGGCTCTGTTTTACCCCTACTCATCTTTTTTTCTTGCTATTCTTCCATTTGGGTAATCTCTTTTGGGTTTTCTTAAAGTTCAGACTCTTTCCTCTGCACTATTCCATATGCTGTTATGCCCATTCTGTCCAGTTTTTATTTCAGATATTGTATTTTGCAGTACTAAAATTTGTATTTGGTTCTTTTACACATTTCTCATTTCATACTGAGATTCCCATCTGTTCTTTTATTTTCAATATCATTTCCTTTAAATCTTTCAATGCTTTTACAATAGCTGTTACAAAATTTTTGGCTGTTAATTTCAAAATTATGGCCATGTCAAGATTTGTTTCAATTAACTATTTTGATTACAGGTTATAATTCAATGCTTCTTCACATATTTAATAATATTTTTATTTGCTGCATATTGTGAATAATGCATTGCAGAGAGTTTGGATTATATTGTCTTCCTGTAAAGGATGTTCAGCGTAGTTCCGGCAGGCAAATAATTTAATGGCTGATCCTCGTTATCTAGCCAGAAAATTTTGAGCTTTGTTAATATGGTTCTATTTCAGTGTATTCTCTGAGAGTGTGGCCTTTACTCTGAAATGTAATCCTTACTCCTAAAGAATGGCATGTTGGAGGTCTCAACTAAATAGGCAGATGTTCAATGTGATCTGTCCACTTTGGTTTGGCTAGAACTTCAGTGTCTTCCTGCACTTCATGACCTATAGGAGCCTCATTTGGCTTTCGGATCCAATAGCTCTCTCCATTGCAGAATTTTACCCTTCACATCCATGGTCCAACCCTTGGCCAAGAACGCAAGGGGAAGCTCCACACAGACTCCTTCACCTTAACATCTACAGCATTCTCCTTGCTAAAACCCTGGCCTGCATATTCCAGCCACCTTGGCAGGCATGAATTCTGATCTAACTAACACTCTAGTTGGGCCTTATCTCCCTGAACCACGGTCTATAAAGTGCAACCAGTTAAAAATCTGGGGTAAACAGGAAGTTCACCTCATGTCTTTTCTTTCAGAGATCACAGCTTTATGCTGCATATATCCAATACCTGAAAAACTATATCCTCGTCTGCCTATATCCAACACCTGAAAAACTATATCCTCATCAATGTTTTATAATTATTTACAGCTGGAGGTTAAATCTAATATAAGTTACTGTGATATAGCTGGAATTAGAAATCCAATCAACTGATAATTTATCAGATTATTATCTTGCACCAGGGTTCACCTCTTCTTCCTCAGTTTCCTCAAATTTATTAAAATTTTGGGTTGTCTATAAGAGGCTTACCTCATCTAAGATCCTAAGACTTAGTAATTTACCAGTTAGCAAGTAACTTACCATAGAAGTTAAAGAATATCTCAGGTCACATTCCCTTTCTTTATAAATGAATAACTGGATTTATTTATTTAGTGGCAACATTTGAACCACCACTTTGGCCTTTTCCAGATAGCACAGGTATTGTGCAATTTTTCTGAAATCCTAAAAATAAATAAATAGATTATCGAGGGCTCCTACATTCTTACAAACCTTCTATATCATTGTGCTAAAAAGTTACCACCAATTTATAAAGGTGATGTAGGTTAATGGATAGAATATTAGAAACGTGGCTGAAGTTTTTTGAATGAGAAGGTCCTATAAATATAAAAGACAATTTTCTGTGGTAAAAAATTGTAATACTGTTTATATGTGTTGTGGGTAGAATGAAGAGGGAAAAAAATGAAAAAAATTGAAAAGTTAATCATTCATTCAAATGTGTGAAGAACACACACACCCACACATAAATACTTATTACTGTGTATGCCCTTCATGAAATGATAAAATAAGCTTTTCAGTCCCACAAAAGACACAAACTGATAAGCTACTTAGCAAATATCGATTTCCCCAATTCTCCTTTTTTTCTTTTCTTTCTTTCCTACAGACACAGATATTTACATATAAAAGTAACTTTAAAGGATTTTTAGTCAAGAATGCTTTTGCATCTATAAAATCCTTTATTTAAAAGCTCTAATCTTTCTTGTGTCTAAAAACACTTGAAGGTTGTCTTGATAAATATCATGCGTGGAAAACACAACTTTTCCTTCCATTAAGCATTTTTAAACTTCATGTAGTCATTTCAGATGATCTAAAAGAACCCCAGAGACAATAAAAGAAGAGCCCATCTGTTATCCTCCTTGCTAATATAAGTGTCTTATTTGTTTCACGTCCCTGAAGGCGCACTTCCATGAGAAAAGGACAGGGAGAATGAGCTGTAATGACTGGCGAGCAGCATCTGAGTCTGCGAACATCCCACACAGTGGCCATCCACTTATAAGAGGATATGTTAACAATACCAAAGATGAGTAGTGACAACCACACAGGACCATTAAATAACAGAGAGGGGCAGCAGGACTCTGAAGGCTTTTGGAGAGAAGGCGTTTACTAACCCAGCTCCTAGGACTGGAAAGGCCTCAGGCATAGTTCACTAAGCTGTTCTCTCTCCTCTTTGGGGGGCAAGAAAAGCAATTTCAAGGCATCTCTTGACCTTGAAAGCTGCATGAGAATGTTTGGGTATGCAGTGCTTTGAGATGGAGATGCTTTCAGATGTATTTTACATTAGGCAGTTAAAGGGATATTGCTGTATACAGACAGTCCTTGCATTACACGATGGTGTGCAACCACAGACATAACTGTGCAAGCTGAAATGACACCAGTGATCTTAGCAATCAATGGAAAAAAAATTATAACTGTTCTGTGACCTTTAAAATTTGTGTCAAACTAATAAATCACTTATTATTATCAATTGTAAATATGGAGGAAAATGAAAACGATAGAAAATTAAGGATTGTTTTGGACTCTGTAATTTGAAAAACTAGAAATATTGAAAATTAAAGTGTTTAGTCTTGTAAAAGTCCTATAAAGAGTACTTTAAGCCATGCTGGCTTTTTTCTTGTTGTATAACAGGATATGAAAAAAGTGATCTTCTCAGTGTTTTACGGAATTGTTATATTCTTTTCTAAGTTTGGGTCAGCTTTAGCATTTTATTTATAATTTAAATGTCATGTGATATCTCTAAGAGTTTCTTTAAAGTGGAGAATTCTTTGGGTTTGGGTTCTTGAGGATTTTTGTTTGTTTGTTTTGTTTTCACTGTCACTTCCTCTGAGACATCTTCATCTTTTTGTCACAACCACTTTCAGATTTCTCTTCCAGAGTTATCATTTTTGTTTCCTTTCTCCACTTTCATCCTTGTTGGCTAGTTCTCCGGCTTCAATTATCTTTCTTTTTTTTGTAAAATGCCATGTGAGTTTGTCACTAGGAGACAAGGAAATGGCAAAACTGTGTACTTTGCTGTGTGGGCATGAAGTAAAGGACAGATGTTCAGTGGCCGGCCACTGGCAAACTTTGAGGAAAGTGATGACTGCTCACTGATCATGATGTCATCTGTTCTTTATCTAGTGATTTGTGGACTGAAGAGCAGTTAAGTGTATTCTCCAGGCAGTAACACATGGTGAGTACACCCTGGTAAACCAACTGGGAACCCAGTTGTTGGGGACTGATGTTATTTAACTAAAGTGTAGTGACTGCAGTTCCTGCCTGGGAATCATGCACAAGGAGGACTACCTATGTTGAGGAACTGTTTACCTCATTGACTTGATCTGATCTAAATTTAGTCATTAAATATTTCCTTTCTGCTTTACTGGATTTTGTGAAACTTCTAAGCAAAGGTCTTGGAGGGCTCTTTGTAGTCTTGGGGGTACAAATCTCAGCAGATAAAACAGTTTCCTTTTTATAGTGCATAATTTCTACTTCAAACTCTATTCTACCAAGTGGCAAATTATCATCAGTCAATTAAGGATGCCCTTTAAAATACACCTGCCAGGGACTTACGTCTGAATTCAAGAGGTTGTGCACCAGGACAGGTATAGGGGCAGGGGAGATGCCTGGGCTTTGGTGCTCACATCTCTCAGCACCAGTGTGCAGTCAATGATCTGTCGTCCCCTGCCTGAGCTTTGCTGCAGTGGAAACCTTGTCTTCTCTCTTCATCTCACTGCATGTCTCTTCAAGTGCCTCATTGTCTGGGCAGGTCTAACAGCTTTCCATGACCCTTGAAAAACATTCTACAGACTCCAAGCCAAGCTGGAAGGCTCATGGTTTCTACAGGAGTGTCCAGTTCATGCACCCCATTCAAGATGTCCTTTGCTGTCTGCTACAGTGGAAAAAGTCTCTCCCTGTCATGAAAAAGAAAAACAGCATCTTGTGGCTTTTCTGAACTTTCATTGAAAAAGGATCATGGGCCTTTCGTTAGCTTCTAAACCAGTCTGAGCATTCTGTCCCTGTACCCACTGAATATCAATATTTATATCCTTCCCTCTCCCCAACATTTGTACAATGAATCTTAGCCCCCAGTCTGGTGTTAGGAGGTAGGGTCTTTGGGAAGTGCTTAAGTTGTGAGGATGGGACCCTCATGAACAAGATTAGTTCCCTGATAGGAAGAGACAAGAGAGCTGCTTCCTCACACTGCTCTGGCCCCTATGAAAGCACATTGGCAAGATACTTATTGACAAACTGGGAAGGGTCTCACCAGACCCTGCTCTGCGGGCATCTGGATCTCAGAACACCCAGCCTTCAGCATTGTGAAAATACATGTTTATTGTTTAAGCCTTCCTGCCTATGGTGTTGAGTACAGTAGCCTCCCTGTCAGTGGTGCTCTGTTATAGGGACCTGAACTAAAATACCCAGTGAGAAAAGTCCCATTCATTGACATACACTGGGAGCATCACAGATAAAGAAGCACAGGTGAGGGCAAGCCCGGCCCCTGAATCGCACACTCGAACCCATCTTGCTGGGGAGGAACTTGGGGAAAACCAGGTTCTCAGTCTCTGCTTATTCCTCCCCACTCTGCACATCTGTTGTTCTTGCCAGCTTGATGGAAACACTTCACATTTACCTTGGGGAACTACTGCATGAAGACTTTGGGGAGCAAGGCCTCTCCTTCCATCTCACATCCAGGCTCTCTCTTTTGTAAGAATTTCATCTTGAGCAGATGACACAAGGAAGGAAGTCAGCTGGGCTCATTACTTCCAGCAGTGATGCCAGGATGTTGCCTCCCAGTATTCTGGAGCTTCCAAACCTGATCTCCCCATGCTTTGAGCTCCAGACTTCCTGTTGGGCATGCCTGTTCTCCTACATTGTTCCTACAGATTTCCACATGACTCATATCAGCCTGTCAGTTCTGTTGTAACAGGGAACCCTAGCTCTAAAGTTCATGCAGTCAAGAACTTTTCTAGTGCTTACCCTCACCCCCAGCCCAGACCCTAATTAAAACTGGGTAATACTTAACAGAAATCCAGCAGGTGGGGGGGGAGGTAAATTCACACTTAATTGGTACAGTGCACACTATCCAGGTAATTACAACTTATAACTTAACTTACAACTTTGACTCAAACTGTATAAAAGCAATTCATGTAGCCAAAACATTTGTACTCCTATAATATTCCAAAATTAAAAAAAAAAAAAAACTGAATTGATGAGATGGAGCCCTTTCGTGACTACTTCCTCCTGAGCTCCAGGCTTCAGTTGGGCAGCACCAAGAGCAGTTGGTTAAGCATCCACTTCAGAGGTCAACTAAGCATGGAAATTAGAGACAGAAAGCAAGCCCTTAGGGTAAGAAACATGTGTAAAAGAAAATACAGCACAAATAGTAACTTTGGGGTAATAAATTTAAGTCATGATGTAATTTTAAAGGCAAAGTTTGTCCCTTTCTGGTCTTTAAATATTACCAGTTCTTTGTTTTTGTTTTTGTTTTTTATTGTTTTTGGCAGCGGCTAGGTTTGAACCTGCCGCCTCCGGCATATGGGGCCAACACCCTTCCTTTAATATTACTAGTTCTTAATCTAACATTGTACTTCCTTGAGAAAAACACTTGTGGTTCTCTTCAGTTGAAATAAAAACTAATGAGAAAAGCAGAAAATGCTACTTGTCTAGAGAGTCATGTTTTGTGGCAACTTGTCAGCCATCCTGGACCCAGGAGAGGCCAAGGCAGGGCAACTCACACTGACTTGTATGAAGGGAAGGCCTGGAGGATGCTCTGAGTCTCGCCTTCGCTTGCTGCACAGATATCCCTCTGTCTTACTTTTACACAAACACACAGTTCTTTCTAACAACTTGACTACCAGCAGCTCTCTTTCCGTTGGCCCAAGAACGTGGCAAGACAATCTCCTCCCACCAACCCCTGTGAGATGATTGGTATACCGTGGAGGACCAGGGCAGCCTCCCCAAACAGCAGCAGGCTTCCTGGACAATCAGTTTTTAATCACTCCTTACAGGGCCCTTTGAAGTTATAAAAGTTACTATTATCTTCATACTAGCAAAGATTACTAATTAACTTTTCTAGAAACTTCTTTCAAATCATTCAAAGGAGTTATACCTTTCTTCTGAACTTTAAGCAAAATGGAATCAGGGAAAAGTCATTATTGCTGTTTTTAAGAGAATTATACAGTGGTTTTCTCGCATTTTTCAAGGTTACTGCCTTTGGTAACTAACTCTGATATTCAATAACTCGGCTTGATTTCTCTATTCAAAATCAAGGACAGCGTAGGCCAGTATTTATCTTTCCTTTTAAATGCTAGATGGGAAAAAGAAGAGAGCAACGCCAACCTGCTTCTTTCCTGACAGGAATGAGACTAGCCCTTTTAATTCACAGACCTCAGACCTTCACTTTGGATTGTTCCCCGGTGCCAATGGTCCTTCTTACACCAATCTGAAACTCAGCCCCCAAATCCCACATATGCACTTTCTATGTGCTCCACGCTGCTGTGGATACTCCAGTACACATACAAACATAGCAGAAGGTAATTTGTGCTTGTTACATTGCAGTGATCCCACCAAATTTCAGGGAGAATACATATTGTCCCTCTGCAGGCCATATCTTTGTCTTTCTCTGAGCTCAGCACCTCTTTGGGTCACCAGCTTTTGCAGGTCACGTTATCTTCCCATCTCTTGTAAAAAAAAAAAAAAAAGACATAGAAGTGGCAAGGGGTAAATCATAGCAATAATAATGGTGCATAAGGAGCCATGGAAGAAACTAACCACAGTGGAGAAGAGCTGGCTTAAACTCGCTGTGAGAGCCCAGGAATCGCAGCACCCCAAGTGCCTATTCTGAGACTCACATTCATCTGGAAGGGCCCTTCAGTTCATTTTAACTAACTTCAGTTACACTCCACTTTGGAGACACAGAAAACCCTGTGGAGTTGTGAGGTGAGCACATGTCCCAGAGAGGAGAGGAAGTCTGCAGTCTTGCTGCTCAGAGTGTGGCCTGCCACTAGCAGTGGCAGCAGCCCCTCTTAGAAACGCAGAATCTCAGGCCCACCCAGACCACCAGAGTCAGAAAGTGAACTCCTAACAAGTTCCCTGGGTGATCTCTCCACCTGTTTACATTGGAAAAGCTCTGGTCTATAGCGTTTGATAATTTGGAAGAGCGCTCACAGTCTCTCTTACAGCCCCGCACGCCGCCTTATTCACTCCAGACCGGGATAAGAAGACTTCATAGGGGAATCTGGCCCTACGCAGGTGATTGTCTGACAGTGAAAGTTTTCACACCATGTTTGCCTCCACTGAAAGATTTTATGTGCTTATCAAATTTCAAACGGTTATATTATTTTAATAATATTTAATGTGAATATGTGTGTAACTACATTAAGGAAAGAATAAAGAAAATAAATCCAGCTTCTATAAAATGATTTTGTCCTCCAACTGTGCCCAAAATAAAATCTAGGGCCAACATGACTTTTCTTTTTCTCTTTTCTAAAATATTCCATTGAAAAGATTTGGTTTTGTTTTCCAGGCAAACTGCCATTGCTAAAGAATGGCTTTGTGATATGCTTGAACCCATGTTGCTCTTTCCTGTTATAAAATGACTATGAATGTGGGGAACAGAACAAACAGATTTCTTCTAAAGAACTTACATGAGGTGACTAAAATCAGGCTAATTTAAGGGTTAAATTTATATTTTACATCCTCCAAAAATCTAATGAAATTTGAGCTTTCTAGGAAGGATGGGGAGAATTTCATAGAAAATGAAGACTCTGAGGAAAACGATCTCCATGGACAGTTCAAGAGGGATGTGAACCTATCAACAGCATTCAGGATTTAGGTTAAAAATGAGGAAAAGCTTTCCAGCCATTAAGATTATTAGAATTGGAATGCCTCTCATGCCTGTGATCCCAGCACTCTGACACTCTGAGAGCCTGGACAGGTGGATCCCTTGAGTTCAAGACAAACCTGAGCAAGAGTGAGACCCTGTCTCTACTAAACACAAGTTTTAAAAAAGAAGATTATAGCATCCATAAATTAGCATTATATGGTAAGTTAAGGGGACATAATGCTAATAGAGCTTGCTTCCTTGAAGTCAGGGAATTGACACAATCTGAGTGGGGCCCTTGTTTCAATAATAATAATAATAGCTGTTGGGCAAGGTCCCACCAGCCAGGTACTGTAGTGCCCTAGATGTGGTCAGCAGGGCAGAGTGGTGGGAGGCTGTGCAGGGGCCCAGCTGGCCCTCCCTACATGGGTGGTGGGTGGCTGCCGGAGGATGGACGCCTGGAAGGAAGGAGGATGGACACCTGGAAGGAAGGAGGACAGACACCTGGGAGGAAAGTGGATGGACGCCTGGAAGGAAGGTGGACGGTGACCTTGAAGGAAGGAGGATGGACACCTAGAAGGAAGGAGGACAGTGACCTGGAAGGAAGGAGGATGGACACATGGAAGGAAGGTGGACAGTGACCTGGAAGGAAGGAGGACGGACACCTGGAAGGAAGGAGGATGGTGACCTGGAAGGAAGGAGGACAGACACCTGGGAGGAAAGCGGACGGATGCCTGGAAGGAAAATGGATGGAGACCTTGAAGGAAAGAGGACGGACTCCTGGAAGGAAGGAGGACGGACACCTGGAAGGAAGGAGGACGGACACCTGGAAGGAAGGTGGATGGTGACCTTGAAGGGAGGAGGACGGACACCTGGGAGGAAGGAGGATGGACACCTGGAAGGAAGGAGGACAGTGATCTGGAAGGAAGGACGGACACCTGGGAGGAAGGAGGACTGACACGTGGAAGGAAAGAGGGTGGTGACCTTGAAGGAAGGAGGACGGACACCTGGAAGGAAGGAGGACGGACACCTGGGAGGAAGAAGGACGGATGCCTGGGAGGAAGGAGGATGGTGACCTTGAAGGAAGGAGGACGGACACCTGGAAGGAAGGAGGACGGACACCTGGGAGGAAGGAGGACGGACACCTGGGAGGAAGAAGGACGGACACCTGGGAGGAAGGAGGATGGACACCTGGAAGGAAGGTGGATGGTGACCTCGAAGGAAGGAGGACGGACACCTGGAAGGAAGGAGGACGGTGACCTGGAAGGAAGGTGGACAGTGACCTTGAAGGAAGGAGGACGGACACCTGGGAGGAAGAAGGACGGACACCTGGGAGGAAGAAGGACGGACGCCTGGGAGGAAGGAGGACAGATTCCTGGGAGGAAGGACGGACGCCTGGGAGGAAGGACGGATGCCTGGAAGGAAGGACGGATGCCTGGAAGGAAGGTGGACGGTGACCTTGAAGGAAGGAGGACGGACACCTGAAAGGAAGGAGGACGGACACCTGGAAGGAAGGAGGACGGACGCCTGGGAGGAAGGACGGACGCCTGGAAGGAAGGAGGACGGACTCCTGGGAGGAAGGATGGACGCCTGGGAGGAGCTCCCCACTGCCCTTTCCCCTGTCTCTGACACGGAGGAAGGATGATGAATCTAAGGTGTTACAGAGAACTTCATGGACACGTACTACCAGGATTTTGAAGACATGGAAGAGAATAAACTGGCCTAGACACTTGTTTTTAATGATTATCTTTCTCTGGTAGAAAAGTATAGCGAAGAACAGCTGTGAGTGCAGATTCCTGGATTTGACACGCCTTTCACCACCTGTGACAGCACCGTCAGGGGGGTTGGCTGGTGACACAGGTGACAGGCTGCTCTCTTTATGGATTTTCCAGCTTTTAAAGAAATGTTCCTGGACTACAGGCAGAATAAGAAGGCCGGGACTGTGCGGAAGCAGAGGTTTAGTGGTGACTTTCTTGTGCATTCATCTTCTGAGCCCAGAACAATCCCACCTGAGAGTGGCAGCATCCTCAGACCGCAGGGCCAGTAGGCTCCACTAGTGATGACAGAATATGTCTTAGAGAGGTGGACTCCACCCTGCAGTCGTGTTAAGTACTGATGTGTCAAAACAAAAATGGCCTAACACTCCGGGACCTGGTTGTCAGGTCATCATTTCTTGCATTCCTTAAACTTAGTACTCACTCCCTCCCTCATGAGAGCCCGGGCTTCTGACTCAGACTTCTCCAGAGCAAGCCCCACACAGCCCCCCGCGAGTCCTCCCGGCATCCACGCCACCACTGTGGAGTAACCCACCCTCACGAATGCTATTTGTCCTGCTAGCTTTACATGAATTTTTTGGTGCACTTCCAGCTCTTTTTCACATGGATCAGAGTTTCAGTCTGTCAGTTTCACTGGGGGGGTTTGAGTATTTATTGAGGGTGTGACTCAAGCCAGCCGCCCATCTTGAGATTTCAAAATCTTCTAGGTCGGAGCTTGTCCTGGTTATAGGAATCAGGGGAAAGAGATGTGAAAACAACTCCCTAGTCTCAGCGTTCACAGTCCTAGACTTTCTGTGTCTTCTGCTGGTCCTGATGTAATCCAGTGTTTCTAGAAGTCTCATTAAAGCATTATATTTGAAAAATATTTTTATGGATGAAAAACTCAGGCTAACCTAGTGGACTTGACCTTGGAACTGCCATGATTAGCCACTTAAGGAACAAATTATTATATGCTGTGTGCTTAGCTGTTCGTGCTATGTAGGCAAGAAGGCATTTTATGTTGACATTTGTTCTTATTTTCCTGGGCACTGATGATGTACAGTGTGTGCTGGAAATTGACTAAAAGGTATCCTTTATTATAGCATGTTAAATGCATTTGCACGTGTTTGCTGAAAATCCATTCTGTATAGACCAGTTTGTTAGGTTTGCTGGTGGTTTGTAGAGAATCAAATTTCTCTCTGTCAATAACTCTCCTTCTAAGTTGGCGCTCTATTGGTCTAGCTCAGCATGAAGAGGGGGTAGTAAGGAGCTTTACTGGTCCTCTGTCTGCTCTGGTTTAATACAATGTTTGGTAGGCTATGACTTTTCAGAAAACATGTGTGCTACATCTCTAGAAAGAAGAAAAGAACATATTAGTTCAATTCCAATGAGTACCCTTGATTTTTTTTAAGTAAAAATAAGAGTCTGTACTGACTTTTCACTGGTTTTAAAGGATGAGTTATGGGCTCGGTTCCTATAGCTCAGTGGCTAGAGCGCCAGTCACTTACTCTCGGGCTGGCAGGTTTAAACTCAGCCCAGGCCTGCCAAACAACAATGACAACAACAAAAAAATAGCCGGGCATTGTGGTGGGTGCCTGTTGTCCCAGCTACTAGGGAGGCCGAGACAAGTGAATCACTTAAGCCCAAGAGTTTGTGGTTGCTGTGAGCTGTGACACCATAGCACTCTACTGAGGGTGACATAGTGAGACTCTGCCTCAAAAACAAAAAAGGATGAATTATGTAAGCTCTGTGTTTTTCTGTACTAGTGTGTTGCTTATTAAATACTTTTGTACATGAGTTTAAACAAAGAATAATAATAATAGTCATTGCTGTACCGGCAATGATCATGACCCATAACAGTGGATGGGCTCTGTGCTCTGCACTTCACATGCTCTGCAGGTGCTATTGTCATGCTCATAGTGCAACAGGAAAGAAGCGTGTCTTGGAGAGATTTGAATGACCTGCCCAGGCTGTAAGAGAACTAGATTCACAGCCCAGCAGCTTCCCTCCAAACTCAGCTCACTGAGCCATCCTGCTGCCCTGCGCTGCCTCCTGCCACCTAGACATCCTGACAAGCTGGACTGGGCCTCCAAAACTGGGCTCATTGGGTTTACAGTGGCAAACAGACTTAAAGGAAGATTGCTTTAAATACTAGGACAGTCATCAAGGAGTACTAAGACAATGTCCAGCTAACCACATAGCTGAAACGTCTAATTTACCCCTTGTCTGCTTGATGCGTCATCGGGTCCCAGGCACAGCTGCCTCCCTACTCCCATGTGTCAACCACCACGGCCACAGTTCCCTCAATACCCACAACAAAGCTGCTTGCCTCAGTCTCCTCTGCACAATCTAAGTAAGACCTGTCAACATGTAGCATGACAGGGACGACCAGCACAAACCAGATCACAAAGATTTTCATAAGAATGTACCATCAAAGAAGCCTGAAACTGAACTGCTGCTGTTAGGATCATATCATAAATTCAGTGGATTTAGTGTTGCCAATATCCACCTAGACCAAATAAGATCACACATGTGCAGTTTAGCAGAGGCACTCTGCAAAAGCTGGTTCTTTCCTTTGCCCCTCTTTAATCACATAATCCTCACATCTTTTATTTTACTTTTGAACTGGAGAGTGAAAAGGCTTGGTCCCTTTGGAAAGCCAGGCCATGTCTCATTGTGAAGGAACCAATAGGAGTTAGGAGTGACGAGGCAGCAGTAGAGATGTTTATAAGGTGTCTCCACTTTACAAAAGGTGGCTCAATCCCACAAAAGAGAAAGAAGGTAAGTACACATTGAGACTTAGCACAAGATTTCAGGAATCTTAACACCCGACTGTGATGAAACTGCAGACATAGAATGGCGGGGCTTTACTGGACAATCAACAGTAGGTTATCATAAATAGAAAGTGCTGAGCTAAACAAAAGCCAGAAATGACCCCGAAATGTTCACAGGAAGGTCAAAATAGTGAGTAAGGTGGGTTTGGATAAAGTTTTGCCTTCACCTAGAGGGAGAAGTTGCAAAATAGATTCTGTGATTATGGGGAAAATTACCAATTTATATGTTATTTTTAATCATATTATATCTTATAAAATATTACTATGAGTTGCTTTGGTTTTGTTTGCAATCCATTCAAGAACAAGTCTGACATCAACGCCTCTGTGCTCCAGTAAATCAGTAGAATCAGAAGTTACAATGAATTGAAAGATCTATCTAGCAAAGTGTTTTTCGAATTTTTGTCCCCCAATGAAATATATCAAAATCTCACACCTTCCTTTAGTATCCTATCAAATTCAGAACAAATTAATAGCATTAATTGGTGAATCAAAGCAATGGACCAACGTGATACTCAGTTTTCAAACCTCATAGCTCCTCCCCCCACCTTACAAAATTGGTGGTGGCGGTAAGGAGGGTGGAACACCCCTGCTCGCTTTTGCTGGAAGAGTCACGTATTCTGAGATACTGCTGGGGTTTGTGTGGAAGAAATATTCCCATTGATCAAATTTCAGAGTTCTAATCTGGTTCACTATCAGGAAAGACCCACAGTCTTAAAAAGGAGCTGATTTAAGGTAGTAGGAGCAATATGTCACTTTTTTAGCTAAAAAAAATAATAATTAAATCTTAGAAATTGAATCTGCAATTTTGGCAAGATAGGTGTTAGTCATCTTTACTCCTGTGAAACTTTTCTAACATCACTTGTATTTTACAAGTTGTTGGAACATTTTATAGTTTGTCATTTGCTGTCATCATCTGGATTTAGATTTTTTTCCTCCTGGAACACATTCAACACATTAATGCCTTTAGGAGTTGTCAACATTTGTTTGCGTGGAATGAGAAGGCAACACGGTATTGTAGAAGGTTGTACTGCTGTAATACCAGACACACTCATGTTCAAATCCTGAATCTGCTACTGACTACCTTGGGCACACTCCTTACCCTCTCTGAACCTCACTTTCCACATGTATAAAATAAAGTTAACAATTCCCCTCTCTCAGACGTGTTAACTAGTTCAGTACAAACATTTCACATTATATATTGAAGCAGTACCCTGAACCCCATAAATGCATCAATGTACAAAGTTAAAAAAAAAATTTCACTCTCTCAGTTGTGAGAATTCAAAGAGCACATTTAAAGCCCCTTACACGTAGTAGATATTTAGCATAATTGTTAAGTACCTATTAAGCTTATGAAAATACTTTGTTTATTAACATTACAGTTTTTAGTTCATACCATATTAGATTTTCCTTTAAGAAAGAGAAAAGGATTTTGAGTTCTTAAAATGAAAAGTACTGTGAAGTACTATGTGTCTAAATTTAATGAAATTTGATCTTTACTATCATAATAGTGATCATTTTGAATGAAATTGAAATATTGTTACCTAGGCAATACCCAAAAGCTAATTCCCCAAGACAGAGTGAAAGGAGAGGCAAAAATTACTTCTATAATTACCAATTTGTTTCCAAATGCTAGTTTTCTTGTCACATTATATAATTTAAGCATACTCAGCTTGCCACTAGTGTATCAAATCTTTGTATTTTCCTATATATCAACTAAAGTTAATTTAGAACAGTTATCTAACTATTATCAAGACACTACCAGCTTCAAGAACTCTGAATTTTTTAGTTTTAGTTCCTCCACTCACACGGCTTTTGGTGTCTCATTGGTAGTGGGGGAGCCTAATTCTCTTTTCATGAAGAAAATGAATTCTTTTCTTCTTAACTGTCACCCACAGGCCATCACTCTCTGCTCCAGAGCAAGATGGGAAATGCTTCCTGAGGGAGCAGGCTTCTGAAATTGGTCCACACCACTCCCTAAAGTACTAGACACCCAAAGCATGGCAAAGGTGGAATCTAATCATTTTAACCAGTATGGAAAAAAATTAAGTGACCGGGTTGAAACATGGCCCATCAACCCAGATAAACTGTCATTAAGCCCATGTTAACATACAGTCAAAATGTCCAGAAGAAAAATGACAACTGCAATTATCATTGCAATTGAAAAATGACAACTGCAATCTTGATATTTTACTATAGGAAATTAACTATTGTGTGACAAAAAAAAAATTTTTTTATTCTACTCCATGCTAAGAGATAAAACCATATGAGGGATGCGAAAATATGCTAACATTTGATTAAAATACGATGGGGAAATTCTGACATCTGTTGAGCAACATGGATGGGTCTCGGAGGCGTCATGTTGAGTGAAAGGAGGTCCCAGACAGACAGACACGGTGGAGTCCACCTAGACCAAAAGTCAGAATCACGGAAACAAAGTGGGTTGTCGCCAGGGACTGAAGGAAGAGAGGCCCAGGGAGCTCTGGCTTAATGGATCTTGAGTTTCAGTTCTACCAGATGAAAAAGTTCTGGAGCTGGACAGGGGTGAGGGCTGCACAGCAGTGTGGACGTACTGAATACCATTAAACTGTACACTGACAAGCGGTTTGCACTGTCAATTTTACACTGTATATATTTTATCACAATACAATAATTAGGGAAGAAATATTGTTGGGAAATAAATATCATAGTTTCTCTTAGAATTCAGTTTGATATGCATGAAAGTTCCAAGTGTGGTGTCTACCCAATATAGTTGCTGAATAGATAATATTTGAAGAACAACCTGAATTTATCTTTTTTAAAGTATTAGTTTATTGGATAGATCTCATGGCTATGTAAATAGTTTATTTAATATTCTAGTAAAGACCTATCCAGATTCTTTCACTGTGAAAAGAACTTTCAGAATGGGAACACAGCAAACTTGTCCCATTTCAGTATAAACCAGTAACAAGTATCCTATTTCTTATGAATGTTCATGGAACCAGGAGTGTGCTGGGTGCCTTGCACTCAATCTCAGCACAATGATGCATCCAAATTAAAAATGTAAGACTATAAATCACTAAAAAGTGATTGTAGTTTTTATGAAAGGTCTCCAGAGTTAGTAGCATTGGGGAATTGCAATTCACAGCCTGCAGCCAGACTCACCTCCTTAAAAATCAAAGCATACCCCAAAGTTACTCCTAAAGGCAGCTGTCCTCTGGCCTCGTATTTCTCCACAAATTCACCCGCCCAGCCCTGAACTAACTCTCTTTACTTCCTTACTTCTTCCTCACCTCCATTACCCTCTTTAATAGAAAGTGAAGGACAAAGGATTCAACCAGGATGTGTGATTCCTTATCTCACACCCTGGAGGTCAAATGGATTTGGAACTTGGAATTGTTCCAGTTTTAAGGTTAATATAATGCATATGTACTGTATATTATACTCAGGGCCTGGAGCCGTATCCTGGAATCAAGTGAACTGATTGCAGTGAGATCCAAATATTCATATTAAGTGAGATAAATAAATATGATTCATGGAGAACTCATCTACACTGATGCAGTGAGACCCAAATATTCATATTAAGTGAGATAAATAAATATGATTCATGAAGAACTCAAACCCAGGTCAGTTTTATACCAAATGAGTTTACCAGAAAAGAAGAGAACTTTTTACTTGCATAGTTTTGAGGGTTTCCAAATTTCTGAAAAGAGATAATAAATCTGTCCTCCTAATTCAATATTTTGTCTTTTATTCCTGTCACATTTAACTTTTCTAATCATTGACCAAAGTTGTTAACATGGATGGAACCGTGCTGTCAGAAGGATGGGCAGTTAACTGACACCCTAGTGAGTGTCAGGCACTGTCTGTACCCAGTGTCAAGATAGACTGAAGTCCTGTTGTCCTAGGGCTTGCTCGTGTGGTGGGGATTGGTGGAGTCATAATAAAGCAGCCAACAAATGCTAAGTGCAGGTAGAATCTTCTAAGTTAAAGGTGAAATGAGAAAAACAAAATACTGCTGAGCAAGGGCATGGTGGATAAAGAGTTGGAAGCACCTTCCGTTCCTTATAGGAAGACTGTGAGGAAGGAGAGTTTGGACAGACTTGGAGGGCATGATGGAATGAGCCTTGCGACTTTCTGGAGCAGCGGTCCTCAACCTGTGGGTCGCGAACTGTATTAAAGGGCTGCAGCATTAGGAAGGTTGAGAACCACTGTTCTAGAGGAAGGGTCTTCTGAGCTGAGGGCACAGGAAGTATGATGCCAAGGCAGGATGCTGCCTCAGGGCCAGGAGACCAGGGAAGGTAGAGGAGAAGAAAGGCATGAGATTTAGATGCTCTATTGTTTATTTTTTTTTAATTTCAGATTAATGTGAAGGTGCAAATTATGATGTTTGCATTTCTTAGGTAGAGTCCCTCTTGTAGTTGTGTCCCACACCCAAGAGGTGTGCCATACAACCTTATGTTGTGCCCATGATGTAGAAGCACAACCATTCCCTCTCTTCCTCCTCTTTTCCCCACCCTTGTTTCTCCTCCCCCCAACTTGGATTAAATTGAGTTGTTCTCTTGTGTGGATGTATATTACATCCTCTACTGGCTTCATAACATTGGATACTTGTTTTCCATTCTTGTGATACTTTACTAAAGAGAATGTTCTCCAGTTCCATCCAGGTTGGATGTAAAGTCAGCATCTTTTTATGGCTGAATAGTATTCCATGGTGTATGTATACGACAGTTCATTAATCCATTCCTGGGTTGGTGGCCATTTAGGTTGTTTCCACCTCTTGGCGATTATAAATTGGGCTGCAATAAACAATCTAGTGCAAATGTCTTTATGATAGAATGATTTTGTTTTTCTAGGTAGATGACTAGTAATGGGATTGCAGGCTCAAATGGAAAGTCTACTGTGAGGTCTTTGATGGTTCTCCATACTAAGCAAGACTGTTAAAATCTTGTGGTGACAGAATGGGACAGGTGGCTGCAGGTGATGGCAGGAGGAAGACATAAAGGCAGAAAAGGCTGAGGGAGCAAGTAGGTCCCCGAGTGCTGACAAGGAGGCCTGGGTGCGTGTGGAACAAGCATAGCCTGGCACTCAGTGGGCAGAGGGTCCTGAGAGGCAGGAGGTCAGGGGTAAGTGTTGCAGGGCTGCCCAGCAAAACTTGGTTTGGCTGCAAGATGAGGAAGAATCCATTGTCCAGAGGTGGGCTTTGGGGCAGAACAGGCCTGGCAGCCTGAAAGAAATTAATGCTAAGTTAACCAAACACTTAAATTTCCTCCAAACCAAAGTTAGGATCCATCCCACTACCTGGGGCAGGGCCCACACAGGAGGGCAGGTGGAGAAAGGCTGAGAAGGGATATTCTGCTGTTTTGCATACTTGAACAGTCCCTTTTCAAATAGTCAGAGAGCCCTGGGAAGACCATAAAAAGTGTTCTGCATCCACAGAGGGAAAATAGCCTTTGATACCACATAAGCAGACAGCTACCCCAGTGAATACAGCAGGGAGGATGGGTGCTTGGAAAGAGGGAGGTTGGTCTGTGATACACACAGTAGATGAGAACTGAACACAGGAAGACTTGCCAGCCCAGAGGAATAATGATGGTCCCAAGACCACTGTTAGTACAGAGAGTGAGAAAGCTGCCATTACAACGGTCGTTAACTTCCACTTAACTGAGTCACCACTATGTGCAAGGCACAGTGTAGCCCTTCACACAGGATTGCCAAAGCTCACAGCCATGGAGGCATTAAAAGAACAAATAGTACCATGGAATACTATGCAGCCTTAAAGAAAGATGGAGACTTTACCTCTTTTGTGTTTACATGGATGGAGCTGGAACATATTCTTCTTAGCAAAGTATCTCAAGAATGGAATAAAAAGTATCCAATGTACTCAGCCCTAATATGAATCTAATTTATAGCTTTCATATGAAGGCTAAAACCCAATTATAACACAGGAATACAGGGAAAGGGGAAAGGGAGGGGAGGGGTGAGGGGAGGATGGGTAGAGGGAGGGCAATTAGTGGGAACACACCTACGGTGCATCTTAGCAGGGTACTGGCGAAACTTATTAAAGGTAGAGTATTAATGTCTTTATATAGTGATCAAGGAAATG
>CAUYON010000763.1:0-78657 GCA_963573935.1 Arctocebus calabarensis
GATGGGGAAAGACTGGGAGAGAAACGGAGAGAGTTTCTCTCTCCCCACTAGAATTATCTCCCTCTAACAGATGCCTTAATGTTTTCTGTATTCTTTTCTTTCTTTTCTGTGAATAAATTCTGTCTTACAAAAAAAAAAAAAATAAAGTAACAAATTCTGAGAAACCCCAATAGAAAAAATGGATTCTGAGGCAAGTAATCAAAAGTTCCAAATAAATTTAGAAGTTATTTTAAAACTATTCCCCTATGGCTTAAAGTCCACTGTATTTCTATACAGAAAGAGGCAAGCAAGATTCTAGAGAAATACAGTATAAATCAAAGAGATGGTTCGTATTGTATATGAAGTAGTTAGACTTCACCTGAAGTCCTATAAAATATAGTGCACATGATACTTGAAGAAAGATGTAATTGTCTGTGAAGTATAAAATAAGGTAGACTGACAGAGTCCTAAAGATGCCTGTGTGAGGAACATGGGAGTATTTACAATGGTCAAGGGAGGAATTTGTACTGATACATGAGACATATTTCACTTTTATTCAGGAATTAATTGAACTGAGTCAAACTAGCCAGGTTTCATTGATCTTGATATGAAAGCTAATTTCTAAACATTTGAGGGTTTTTGCTTTCTTCTTTATTTTTTATGTTGGTGATAAAAAGTGTGATTTGGAACTTTCAACCAACATATTTTTTAAAAGAGCCTAACTTTTTTTGCATCACTTTTTCAGCTGTTTTGGATGATTTTTGTTTTGTATATCTCTAAGTCACTCTGTGAATCATCCTATCATCTTAATGTGTCCTTCTGTAATCTTCCCACTTTGATCAAATCCTAATCTAAAAAGGCCTCATAAGCACACAGAAAGAAAAGTTTGTAGAGGGCTGAGAGCATGTTCATACTGAACAACTCTAGTAGATAATAAAATAAGGTGATAATGAAATAGAACACATTGCAATACATCTGTAATAGAGTTAAGGCACAGTCAATTGTCTTGATTTTGTTAAACCACTTTACCTGATGTAAATAAAACAAAACAATTTACATGCTAATTATCTTCTCTGTTCTTGGATTCTTTCTGATCACTGTAATTAACTCTGGTCAATAATATTTTAGTATTATAAATATTTTAAGGAATTACAACTTGTAGACCTATATTTCTTTTTCAAAGCTGAGGTAAAGGTTGAAAGGAAACTTTGATGTCCAATTTGCTACAGTGGTCTTTCAGGGCAGTGACCATGCATAATTTTTCTTCATGAAGTACTTAGCCATACAGAGTAGTGGTACTTCATCATGGCGATCCTTTGAAGGCAAAGATCCATAAATAACCTTGGGTTTAAACTTTGGGAGTCAGTCTGGATGGCTCAGGCAAAGCTTATGCTATAGCCCTCGAAAGAAATCCACTTCAATAGTTTTAGAGCAACAGAGCAGAGTTGTTTCCTGGCCATACATTTTTTTTACTTCATTTTTATTAAATCATAACTGTATACATTTACAGGGTATAGGGTGATGATGTCTACCGTCTCCACTACTGTTCAACATAGAAATGGAAGTCCTAGCCGTCACAATCAGGCAAGAGAAGGGGATCGGGATATTCAAATGGGATCAGAAGGAGTCAAATGCTTACTCTTCATGGCTGACATGATCTTATGCCTGTAAAACCCTAGAGACGCAACTACAAAGCTCTTAGAAGTGATCAAGGAATATAGCAGTGTCTCAGGTTATAAAATCAATACTTACAAATCAGTAGCTTTTATGTATACCAACAGTAGGCAAGCTGAAAATATAGTCAAGAACTCTATTCCTTTTATAGTAGTTCCAGAGGAGATGAAATACCTGGGAATTTACCCAACAAAGGAAGTGAAAGATCTCTAGAATGAGACATATGAAACCCTGAGAAAAGAAATGGCTGAGAGTGTTAATAAATGGAAAAGCATACTATGCTGATGGCTGGGAAGAATCAACATTGTTAAAATGTCCATACTACCCAAAGCAATATACAGATTTAATGCAATCGCTATCAAAGCACCAATGTCATATTTTAAAGAACTTGAAAAAATGGTACTTCATTTTATATGAAATCAGAAAATACCTAGAATAGCCAATGCATTATTTAGAAATTAAAAAAAAAAATCTTTCCTGGCCTTAGCTGGCACTAAAAAGCTTACTCTGAAGAGCAAAGGAGATAGTTCTGAAGGCCCATACTCACATCTCCAGGAGGATTGTTATTCATTAATCTTAGTATTGACTGAAGAGCAGAGTTAACTCCTATGGTGGGATTAATACCCCACCCCAACACAAAGAAGACTGCAGTTTTTTTCTGAGAGCCTTTTAATATGTTAATTTACATGGCAAAGGGGAATTAAGGTTGCAGATGCTGTTATGATTGCTGTCATAAAACAGGCCAGTTATCCTGGATTATGAAGTGGGCCCTTCTAATGACAAGGTTCCTTAAAAGTGGAAGAGAGACTTGAAGGAAAAGTCAGTAAGACAGTGGAGTAAGGGCTCCTCCAACATTGCTGGCCTTGGAGATTGGAAAAGGGGCCATGACTCAAGGAAAGCAGAGGACCTCTTTTAGAAAATCATTTCTTTTAGCTGAAATTAATGTGTATCGACTTGCTGTATGAGTTGCACACTTATCTTTCAGATGCAGGGTCCTTTCTGGAATTTTCCTTCTTTTCTTCAATACTTAACCTAATAAAAATGTCTAAGAAACCATAACCAATGCTGTTTTGTAAAGTTAATAGTGATTTTTTAATGTCAAATTTCAATGATAAATGATTATTATTTTGCCAAGATATGTGTCATTCTTCCTAGTTCACTTCTACTGTAAGATACTGTGTAAGGTAAAGTGGTTACAGTACTCTAATAGATTGGCTTGCTTACTTGATTTCAGGTCTCTCTCCCTGAAGCTGTTCTAATTTTCTCTATCAGAATTAACATACATTTTCCTATTAATTTATTTATTTGTATTTCTAATATAATACCTGAGAAGTCAAAGACCAAAAATAAAAGATAATTCTGAAATGTGAATGAAAGGAAATCAGAGTTCAGGTTCTGTGTGGGCAACGTGGCCTTTATTTCCACCTGGGAGCCAGTGAGCTGAGTCCAAGAAAGGAGTAAGCATATGGGTTAAGGTAGATGGAAATTTATGGGGTCAGAGGGGTAGGGATTGGTACATTCACTCTTTCTGGGTGGGATGGTTGTATTTGGGCAGGTCTTAAATTTGACTCAATTATCCCAGTCTTTTTAGTCTATTATAAGGAGGTGGAGTGATGGGCGTGGTGTCCCTTTGAATGTTTCCTGCAAGTTGAAGGGACTTGTGGGCTACCTGTAAGCAAAATGGGATGTAGAAGAGAGAGGTGGTTACAGACCACTTTTGGGTCTTCAGTCTGAACTGGATGCTATCCATATATGGAGAGGATATGAGTGGTTGTGTTTTGGGTGACTACCTGGCCAATAAATCAGGAGATGAGGTGGAGGATTACTGGTCCTAAAATGAGGATGAGAGAGATCATAATTAGTGGCCCTAAAATAGGAAATTCCCAAGGAGGCCAAGAATTGAATAAGGACTAGGGATTAGATGAGCACAGGGAGGATCACGTCTTTTTTTTTTTTTTTTTTTTTCTGTACCGGGATGTGTCAGGACCTGAGTTAGGGAGGAGTTCTTTAAAAAAGAGACTTGGTGGGGATGGTGAGGGAAACTTTGGTGTAAACACCAGAATGCAGGCACCAAAAGATAGAACAGCTATACAGGAAAAATAGTCCCAGAGGGGCACAGGAGGAGTCAGGTAAGAGAAAAGTTGAGTTGAGGAAACAGAGATCAGGCTTCATGAAGTCTACAGAGTCTCTGGTGCCAGTAAGATTGAAGCAGGTCAAATTGGGGAGGCTAGGGCTGGAAAGTCCATAGTTATGGGGCTGAACAGAGCTGTGTTATTTTCTGCTAGAATGGAAGAGTTGTATGTGTCAAACACTGATATGGGACTGAAAAGATTTTGGTATAGAAAAAGGCACATCCAGTAGCACGAGAGGGAGAGGAGAGAGGAAGAGTTCAGGGCAGCTGAGAAGGAGGTGTTCAAAAGCTGGAGAAGATGCTCACCAGGCCTCCGCAGGCCTGCCCCGGGCCGGGGATGCTCCCAGCAATCCCACACACGTCTTTGGCAAGAGACTTCACTGGGGACCCCATGGCTCCACGCTCCACATTCACCAGGTCTCTGCAGGCCCGATCTCCTCCCCCCCACAGCCCAGGAACCACCTTGGTGACTGCACAGATCCATGTCCTGCAGGCCTGCCTTCTGAGAGGGACACTGCCCAGGCGCTCTGCATCCACCAGGCTTCTGTAGGTCCACCTCTCCCACGGACTCCACCGGAGGCCATGTGGCCCTGCGCCCCACGCCTGCCAGGCCTCCGCTGGCACACCCCCAGCCAGGAACGCCCCGCACCCTCAGGGCCTCCACACTACCGCCCTTGGCCAGGGACTCCACGGGCGACTGCGTGGCCCCGCACCCCACGCCTGCCGGGCCTCAGCACGCCTGCTTCTGGCCAGGGACACCAGGAGCCACGCAACCTGCATCTTCCCACCCTCACGCTCCCTGCCTCTGCACCAGCTCCGCCCTTCTGACCAGGGACTCTGGAAGCCACAGGACCAGAGCAATTCACTCTCCCACTATCCCAGAGATACTAATGCAGAAAGATGAATGTATTGGTCATGCGATGCTGGGTTACACTGTGCAAATTACTCACCCTCAAATTTTTGTAGCTTACAATTGATGTGGTTTATTTTTCACTCATACTAAATGATCAGGTTTCACGGTGATCCCTACAAGAGAAGAAATACCAAGAAAGGATGAACCAACTCTTGACCAAAAGAAAGTGGAAACAACAAAATTCCAAAATAACACAAGGCATTTGGGAAAAAGCAGTTGTCTGGTTCAGGTCGAGGAATGGAATATAAAACAGACAGTCAAAAATAAATTTATATTTGTTCCTGCAGGATTAACTTGTTAACAAGTATTATAATCCAACATGTTAAGCACATTTCTTTCCCAAAGCCCTGGACCACAGGACTGCTATAACATTGAATTGTAGAAATCATATACAGATTGAACATTTATTTATCTTACTGTTATTTTATACTTGGAGGAAGCAGTGGTGAGATTATGAAGTCTTAATGATATATAAGAGGGACGAAAATGGGGAGACATAAACTTGAATTAAGTATTAAAGTATGGAGATACGCTTATCAGTGAGGAAGGTGACTAATATCAGAACATTATTTTATGATATTCAACTTAACCAGATAGTGATTTCTTTAAGGTATTTCTCCATTGTTTGAATTTAGGAGAAACAAAGAAAATAATTTTAAGTCTGGCTGTCAGATACATTACTTATTTAGAGAAAGGCATTCTGAAGAGAGTGTATTTTTCTTGTGATTTAAATACTCCTCAGTAACTATTTCCTGGAATCTCAAAAAAAAAGGAAATGAAATCATCTCGTAACTTTACTTTCTCCTTAAACTATTTTATTGTTTATGTAAAAGCTGACTTCTCTCAAAGTCATGCAGATACAAGGCAGAAAGACCTTGATACTTTTCAATTACATTGATTTAAAAACAGCTGTGTGAGAACAGGGTTGAACTCAACAAGGGTGATCTGAAGTCTATACCAAGGGTTCACTTTTCATTCAGGTCTTTGGGGGAGTCTCTTCATGACGGCTTGCTCACAAGGATTTACAAAAATACCAGTGAAATGAAATTTAGAACAAAAAATAACCTTGGCTTACTCATAGTGGCAATGAAATAAATAATACACAGCAAGACATTCAAAGGAGGACAATAAATGGATGACAGGCTAGTTGTAGCCTTTGGTCCTTTCAGGTTCTTTTTATTCCGAACTGTAGATTTTTCCCATAACAGAATTGAATATGAGTACAAAAGAGATAGATGTGTGTTTGTGTGTGTGTGTGTGTGTGTGTGGTGTTTGTGCTGAAGCAAATCGTTTAGCAAGTGAATTGTATAGTTTAAGACAAAAGAATTTTAAGTTGCAATGTATAAAGTTAAGAAAACTATTCTATTTAGTTTTTCATATTTGCCAGGCATTTTTCATTCACTGTCTTCCTAAATTTGATGTCTGCATTTGTGAAAAGATCACGGAGTCCCTAACTAAGAGCGTTATTATGATAAATAAAATATATGTCATATAGAACATATTTAATGATGCTAATAATTACTGTTTTGTTACAACTTTGTTTTGGTTATAATTTAATACAATAGAAAGTACTTCAAGTGTCAACAATAAGGAAAGTATACAAATTATTAACATTTTATTCAACTTAAATAAGTGGAGTAAACTTTTCTTTACTACCAGATACTCCAATACATTTTCTAAAAATATTACATTATCATACGTAATCACAGAACAGTCAATACCTTCAATGAGTTCAGGTAATCCAATATTGTATCTAACCTACAGTCTGTATTTCAGTGATTGCATTCAAATAAATAATCTCCTTTATTGCATTTATTTTTATAGCAGTACAAGATATTGGTATTGTATTAAGTTGCCTTGTCTAGTTAGTCTTTTTAAATATCACCTTATTTTGTCTTTTTCTATGTTGACATAATAAAAAAGAGTGATTTCCTGCTTGTATGTTATAGATGGTTCCTCAGTCAGAGTTTTCTTGATGTTTTCTCATCAACTTTACATTATACATTTCTCACTGGAATAATATTTAGGTGATTTGTACTCAGAAAATTACATCCAAAGGCACATGATGTCTGGCTGTCCCCACTGCTAATACTGATTTTGAAAACCCAGACACAGTGACATGTGACTCATCTACTACATACTTTGCTGGTATTTTCCTTGCAACTAATAAGTAGTTTGTAAGAAACACATATAAGGCATGCAAATATTCTGCTCACATCGAAATTTCCCTTAAAGCTTATCATCCATCGATGATTCATATACTAAAATTTTACCATATGTTTGCAAAATGGTAATTTGTCAAGTCCAGCACCTACACCATATGCATTAGCTGGAACATTTCATTCTATCATCAGCAAGAGTGACCATCCATTTATAAAGTACTTTATGCTTTTATATACATATGTTTTTATTATTTACTCTTCAATATTGATGTGAGTACATGAGTTTGTTTTTTTAGTTGTTTACTATTCGGTATAGTGCTTCATTACCTTGGTGTTCAGATTTTCCCGGATTTGACGCTTGGACCCCTTCAAACTAGTGTCTTTCTCATGTTTCCATCATATTGTGAGAGCTTCCTTTTTATGACACAATCACAGTAAAAATGTATTTTTTCCTTTTATCAGAGAATATTATAAAACACCCAGTTCTTGGTGTTGCTAGGTATGTTTATTCTCACTGGGGTGTACTTGTTTCCAGGCCCCCTCAGTGCTGACAGCTAGGAAATGCAGAAGAGCCTCCCCAGCTGACGCCTCGCTCGCTGCTCACCTCTTCAGACCTTACACACAGCACGTGTGCGCATCAGCACAGTAGGTCCACCCCTTATGTTGACCAGTTTGTTGCTGTCCCTTGGGTGGTTAACTTACAAGTTCTACTGTTGGTGTGTCTACACATATGCACATGTGTGTGCCTACGTGTTCATGTATAGGTTCGCATAAGTACACAGGTGCCCTTGTCTGTAAGAATTCAAATACGTGTATTACAAACCACAAGTTCACATCAGTATCTCTAAATCTAACCCACCCCCATGAAGTTCTTTCTTTTCTCATTTCATGTTTTTATTTCCCCTTCCAACCTTGGCTCTCAGTTCTGTACATCTAAAATAATTCCATAATTGCTTTGCTAATGTGTATAAAAATGAAATGTTCTAAAAGAGCCCAGGATTTGATTTTAGTTGTCCCTTGTCTTACTAACCTATACCTCCCAGTATTGAAATCATCTTCGTAAAATACTTGATGAGTTCTTTTTTTTCCCCTTCAGTGTGATTATGACATTTGTTTCAAAAGAATTAGATTCATTTGTTATAGTTTTGTCTCTATCTTAGGTCCTCCCCCCTTTTCATTCTTTCAGGCTTGATTTTTTAAATGGACAATATTTTCAAAAACCCTTTAATTATGGTAAAAAGTATACTCAGAGATATGTTTCTTCTTCCCGCATCCATTTCAATCTATTTCCCCTACCTCTTGTTAGCAGCCTCCAAGAGGAGGTTCTTCCAATTTCTTGAAGATCAGAAAAGGATTTCAGGACACATCATGTAAGCAAAGCAAGTAGCAGCTATTTTTTATTGAAAACAAAAATACACTCTGAGAGGAGACAGTGGGCCTGCTCTGAAAAGACCTGTGCCCGGGAGGAAGTAGCTTTGGTCTTCTAGTCTCACTAACTGAGAGGAGGGTTGTCTGGGGCTAGGGGGTGGGCTTTTATTAGGAATTTGGGTAGTAATTCTTAGAAGTGGGTTACCTTCCATATTCATACTTTATATGGTTGTCTTGGAACTACCATCTCAATTTCAAGGGTGGAAGAAATTTTAAAACCACGTTGTAAATGATATTGTATTTAGACAAAGTTCATGTAAGGCCATACAAATAGCTAGTAAGCCAGCTGGAGATGGTCCGCTGTGGTCATCAGCTGCTCTAGGCAGCCTGTGCTTGAAGGTTGTTTAACATCTACCAATAATCTCCAGTTCCCCACATCTGGTCTCAGGCCCGTCTCATAGTCTCCTGCTCTTAACACTTGAACATAATAAGTTTCATGGTTTTTTGGTTTATCTGTTCTGCATTTTTGAAAGTTAATCAAATTTATGTGTTTTCTTCCTTTTTCTCTTTTCTTTTTTTTTCTGAGACAGCCTCAAGCTGTTGCCCTGGATAGAGTGCAATGACATCAGAGCTCACAGCAATCTCCAACTCCTGGGCTCAAGCAATTCTTCTGCCTCTGCCTCCCAAGTATCTAGGACTACAGGTGCTCGCCACAACACCCATCTATTTTTTTGGTTGCAGCCATCATTGTTGTTTGGTGGGCTCGGGCTGGATTCGAACCTGCCAGCTCAGGTGTATGTGGTTGGCACCTTAGATGCTTGAGCCACAGGCGCCTAGCCCTCTTCCTTTTTTTCAACAGGAAGTGGCTAATGAATACAGAAATTTATACTTTATATATTTTTTGTTTTACAGTGCCTCTTAGAAATTCCTCTGGCGTTCTTGACAGACCTTTCTGTCATTCTATTTTTTAAAAAGCTTTATAGAATTACATAGCATGTACATACGGTAGTTTGTTTAGTGAATCTTGTGTGACAAAGTATTTAGCTAGTTACCAATATTTTGCTACAATAAATTATGCTGCAATGACTAACTTTGTGTATATGTAATTTTCTGTGTCTGGAAATGTATCTTTTAGGTGTATTCTTAGAATTGGGTTTGCTGAATCAAAAGAGAAATATGCAAGTAGTTCAGTAAAAGATTGCCAAATTCCTCTCCATATGGCTTGTATCTGTAATCCTACCAGCAACCTAGGAGAGTTCACATGTCCCTTTGTTTTTGCCAACAGCACACTGTCAAGTTTTTGAATCTCTGCCAAGTCAGTGAGTTCTGATACAATGTTTACAGAAAACATGTGAAGTAAGCATTGCTATATTTGTACAAATAAAAGATCGAAAACTTCAAAGAGACTATGTAACTTTCTAAGGTTTCTTTGTAACTAATTAGTGAAAATTAGATCCAATCCCACATCAGTTTTCTAAACCCAACTTTTACCAAAAAGAAACTGAAAATTAGTCTTTTTCAACATTTCCCAGGAACATGGTCAACATGGGATTATGTTGTGGTAGCTCATGATAACTGACAAATAAGACATTAATTTCCAAGGAAATAACAGGAAGTTACTCTTAGTATGTCACAAATTATAAAAATTTGTAATTTAAAGGAGTTGTAGCAGAGGATTGGACTCACCAAAATAATACAAATAGTTTCATTATATGCCGTAATTATCCATTTATGATCCTTTTGAGAGTGAAGGAAGACTAGTAGAGTATTTAGAGTGATATTTGTATAGTTCTAATATTTTGAAATATTTATTGATCAAATTTCAAGGTTCTACTCAAGTTCTTTCAAAATTAAAATCATTTCTGAAATACAAAACATGGCATAAATTAATTTATTTTTTAGAAGAATAAAAAAAGTTTATAGTGATTATCTGAACATTAAAAGTGACAGAGGAAGCATGTTTAATTTCTAATGTATGTCACATACTTTACAAGTGTATTTACTTCTGAAATGTCTCTAACACCATGTTCTATTTTTCTGAAGACTGTGCTTTTAACTTAATATTTTAATTTTACATTTAACAAAATTGTGTGCAATATTCTTATTGCAAAAGAGGTCAATACATTTTCAATTATTGGCATTTTCAGTTTGCCACTCTGTATACATTAATATTTCAAATTAAAGTAACAGAATCTACCCTATAAACTAAGAACAAATTCTGCCACATAAAAAAGGCTTATCTTTCTTTATATTGAAGTGTTTAAATATTTTAAATATTATAAATTATAGTAACTTTTAAATATTATAAATTATTATAACATAATATATAAGTTATAACTCTTTATATTGAAGTGTGTAAATATTTTAAATATTTTAGTAAGTGCAGATGCTCTAAAGTAATAGTTTTCAGTTTAGGCAAAGATATTCTGAGAGAAAATTTAGGCAACAAGAATTTTTATCTTTAACCTCTATGTATGTAAAATAAAAAGAAATAGCTAGAATCTACTTGTGTCTGGATAGAATAAAGTCGTTTTTGGTATCTTAACATTGTCTCTGAGAATGCTTAGAGAATCCAAAGTAAATGAAAAATCATATAATGAAAGCCATCAGAAGCTAATTCAGAATTAGATGGACTAAGATTTTCAAAAAGAAAGAGTCTTGAGGTGGTCAGCTGTTGCGTGACTGGAGAGGTGAGGGGCTACAGCTTTGCCTCAGGTGTAAATTCCAGAGCCTGCTCTAGAAGAAAGTATTTCAGCTCCTTTCTTTTCGAAGAATGAAAGCCTCTTATTTATAGTTTGAAATCCTTCAGCCATAATCTTTTTAAGGTGCTCATATTCTGTTTCTTTAGGCAAAATATCATCCACTATTTCTATTAAGTCAGGGCAGCTCTCTACGTTGCTATCTAAACAAATTAAGTCACCAACATAGTTTTGAACAGGTTTCGCAGATTTTTCTGAAGCTGGGTCTGGAGTCATTGGATTATCATTCTCCTGCTCCTTGGGTCTAACCACCTCCTTCTGCTCTGAGGGAGGAGGTGGGGGTGACGTCAGCCGCATGATCCTCTGACTCTGAGGACGCTTCTGAGCATGGTTGAAAAGACTCCAAGGTCGTATGCACCAGCTGATAAGTTGCCCAAATTTCCCTGCTAATAAAATCTCCTTTTTGGTGAGCACGATGCAAAGCCCTTCCAATCTTCTTCAATACTTTCATATTTAACTGCATTTTTAAAAATCAGGTGTAAACCAATAGCAATGATTAACCACAACGCTAAATAATTCTTTTAGATTGCTAATTTTTATAGGTATTTCAGTGGATGAAATCAAGGATTTGAGCATGGCAATATATCTGTCTTCTAAAGAGGCACTTAGCTGAGTACTCATATTATCTCCCCCCATGCTTATTGCAATGCCAGGAACTTCCCATGTACTACTGCGTGGCCACTGAACCATCCTGTTACAGAGTTCTCAAACTTCTCTCAAGAGGCTTCAGCGAAGATCTCTCTGATGCTTCCGAGTGGAGGCAGCGGTCTTCGAGCTCAGCGTAGGGGGAGTCCTCTAGACCTCTCATGTTTCTCTTGAATTCTGCCGACTGGGTCAAATTCAGCTAATAATCAACATCAGATTTGTATTGGGAATACTTTATAATTTGTGGTACAACTAAGAAGTTTAAAATACAGATTTATCTTGGGGAGAGAACTGCTTCTAGGAGAACATTTCAGCCAAGGTATTGATGTTTCTCACAATGACGTCAGAGTGACAAAAATTGGGAGCTTGAGTTTCCTTAGACACATGGCTATTCACTCAACCCATTTGCTGAAATCAGAAGCCGTATATGTGAGGGAGGCTATAAAGTAAGAAAAAAACATTAAGAGTGGGGTATCTTCCAATGTGGATAAATACATGTCAGGGAAGTGGCCAGGTAAAGAGCTAAGGTTCTCAGTATAAAATTCTGAAGCACTAGCTTTAGTTACAGGGGTGAACCACAAATAGATTAAACTTTAAAAATACTTCAATGTGACCTGTATGTCAACTCAGTTCCTTATTAGATTAAACTCTAAGGTCTATAACTATAGAGAAAAGAAGTAAATCTCTCATAAATGAGAACATAATCTCAAACCGTTAAGTGATTTCACACTACATTATCTAAAAATCAAAAATTACAAGGCATGTCAAGAAGAAGAACAACAATAAACATAGGACTGAAGAGTGAAGGAAAAAACTTTTTAAAAAGACCATAGAAATAGATGCATAGATGATCTGGATAATGGAGTTAGTTGAAAATAGCATTAAACAGTTATGATTAGAAGTCCTTGAATATAGATGAACACAGAAAATTGAAAGTAAAAGAATAAAGATAAAACATTACAATCTAAGTGTAGCTGGTCATTACATTTGCTTTTAAAATATATTTATATAGCACATAGATGTGTAATATTGGTTATTATACTTAAATGTTTAGCTAGCCACCTTTCAAGTCCTCAATAGCCACATACAACTAGTGGCTACTATATTTGGATTTTTTTTTTTTGCTGTATTTGTTTATTTTTGGTAACTAATTTTTTCCTTTCCTTTCCTTTTGTCCTTTCAGAATATGAGGGGGGTACATGAGTTTTGTTTATAGACTTTGTTTTTGCATGAAATGAGTCATGCAAAAATTACAAGACGTGCCTGCAAACATTCAAATGCAGGTATAATTTTGGCATGCCCCCAACCACATGATGTGCACTTACCAAATCATTTACCAGTCTCCTAAATCCCCTTCCCTCCCCCTTGATTTTCACTGAGATTTACTTCCTATGTGCATGTAGTGTGGCTTGATCAGCTCCAACTTGATACTGAGTGCATGTGTTTGTTTCACCTTCCTGTGACATTCCACTCGGAAGAGTGGTTTCTAGTTCCGTTCAGGTTGTCACAAAAGACACTAGATCACCATTTTTCTTTATGGCTGAGTTATATTCCATGGCGTGCATATACTACCTTTTATTAATCTGTTCATGTATTGGCGGGCACTTGGGTTGTTTCCTCCTCTTTGTGATTATAAATTGTGCTTCTATACACATTCACATGCAGGTATAATTTTTATAAAATGATCTTTTTCCTTTGGGTATTATTCCTAGCAGTGGGTCTGCTGTATTAAATGATAGGTAGTTCTTTGAGGTATCTCCATCCAGTTTTCCATGGAGGTTGTACTAGCTTGCAGTTCTAACAACCATGTACAAGAATGTGTTTCTCTCTGCATCCATGTCAGCATTTGTTGCTTTGGGAGTTTGTTTTTTATTAGATCATAATTGTGTACATTGGTGCAATCATGAGGCACAATGTGCTAACTTTATATACAATCTGAAATATTTTCATTGAACTATTTAACATAGCCTTCATGGCCTATTAATCACTATATGAAGACATTTATATTCTACATTTAGTAATTTTCATTTTCACTTGTACCCTTATAAGATGCACCGTGTGATCCCACCAATCACCCTCCCTCCACCCATCCTCCCCCTCTCCTCCCCACCCGTGCCCCATTCCCCGGTTCTTGTACTTAGCCCTACTCTGAAGCGTTGGGAGTTTTTAATACCAGCTGTTCTCTCTGGAGAGAGATATCTCGAGCTGATATCTCGTCACGGTTTTAATTCGCATTTCTCTAAGGATAGGAGACGCTGAGTATTTTTTCATGAGTTTGTTGCCTATCAGTATATATTCATTTAAAATGTTTCTACTCAAGTCTTTTGCCCACTTTTTAATGAATTTATTTGATCCTTTCTTATAAATTTGCTTGAGTTTTTTTGTACATTCTCTTATCAGTTCTTTATCAAATACACAGCATGAAAATATTTTCTCCAATTCTATGGATTGTCTATTTGCTCTGTGTCTTAGGCTGTGTAGAGGTTTTTAAATTTGATCAGATTCCATTTGTTTATTTTTGTTGTTGCTGTGATTGCTTTTGGAGTCTTCATGAATTCTTTTCCCAGGCATACATCTAGGAGAGTTTTTCCAACATTTATTTTAGAATTCTTATAGTTCCTACCATAGGTTTAAATCTTTTGTGCATTGTGAGTTAATTTTTGTGAAAGATGACAGGTGCAGGTCTTGTTTTAGTCTTTTCCATGTGGCTATTCAGTTTTCCCGGCACCATTTACAGAATAGGTATTCTTTTCCCTAGAGTATGTGCTCATCTGTTTTGTCAAAAATCATAAGAGAATACGAGGATGATTTCATCTCCTTGTTCTCTATTCTGATTAATAGGTCCATGTGACTGTTTTTATGCCAGTACCATGCTGTTTTGGTTACTATATATAGCCTTGTAGAGTATAGCTTGGAGTCTCAAAAGAATAATACCTCCTGCTTTGTGCTTATTACCTACAGCTGCACTGGCTATTTGAGGTCTTCTCTGATTCCATATGAAGCGTAAAACTATTTTTCCTAGATCTGCAAAAAATGTGACACTGATATTTTAATGAGAATTGCATTGAATTTGGCTAATGTGTTTGAAAATGTGCAGCTATAAAATATTTCCATCATCACAAAGCTGAAAATATTTAATACACTGTAAGTGACAGATATAAAATACTGAGCCTAAGACATTATAATTTATGTTTAAGTAAACAATAAAACAATTACCAAAAGCAACCATGTGCTAAATCATAAAAACAATGTAAAGTGAAATAAAGAGTTTCTTCTGCTATCACAATGGATTAAGAAAGGAATTAAGTCCTAGTTTTACTGGGCTGAGATTGTCCTTCTCTTCCTTTGAAGATTAAAGTACTTTATCCACAGGGGAGGTAGTGTGAACTGGAGAAGGGTCTGAGAGGAGTCTCCTGCCAGTTCTCTGCCAGCTCCTTCCCTATCTGCAGGCCTGCAGAGGGACGGACCTTCCTGAAACTCTCTCCAGTTTCCCTCTGAGAGTGAATTTTGGGCCACCCTCCAACTGTTCTGTATAAGTCAGATCTTACAGCCACTCAGAGCAACTGAAAAAGACAAGAAAACTAGTAGAGTGATCATTGTCATCATTGGAAAAACATTGGTGAGCTTTAAATAAATCTTCAGAGTTTTTGCAATGATAATGCTGTGTGGCCTCCACTGTACAAGAAGAGTCCACATCTGGTCCTTAAGGATAAATATTCTTTTTTTCTCTCAATATACACAGAGGCCTTCTTTTCAAAAATATCTGTGCCACACAACCTTTGAGCCATAGAACTTTTACTTTGATTTCTTCTATTGGAAGTATCCCTGCTAAAGCTTGTCCATCTGGTTCTCTGTAAACCCTCTGAGTAGAGGACTATCCTATCTACCATAGCACAGTATTTCTGGATCTAGCAGAGTGTCCGATGCATAGTCAGTGTCCAGTTAATGTTTCTGAATGAATGAATGAAAGTAGTGGCTCATCTTTTCTGAGTTTCACATGTCTATTGTATGCCTTTGCTATAATTTGAATAATTTCACGCAACTCCAGTAGACAGAAAATAATACGTCATTAGAAAGTCCAAATTTAACAAACTAAAAAAAAGTTAAATTATTAACTAGTGAAGGAAGTTTTAGAATAAAAGAAGAAAATCTTCTTCAGTGAAGGAAGATAAATTTCTACCTTAATATTAGCTGTATGGATCTCATGTGTCTCATGAGCACTTAAAAAATTATGATATAAAAATCAAGCACTCAGAGAAAGCCTTCATTCAGCTTTTGTCTGGAATTTTTACCATCACAGAAGTGGGGTTGAAATAAATTGTGTGGGCTTAGTTTTGTAGGTGATACAGACTTCCTGGTAATTATGAAGGGATTGTTTTCTGTCAGGAAAGAGAATAATTGAAATAAAAGTATGGAGCTGCCCAGTGGCGAGACAATTACTACTTTAGCTTAACAAGTAATATAATTAGCATGCATACATGTTTTGTATATTTGGGAATATAATTTTATTAATAAAATATAAGCCATACCAGTGGCTGTCTGGTGATGTATAAATGTACACCTTACTGAATACTAATTGAAGTCCATTAACTTCTGAAACTGCCAGTGAAGTTCCATGATGAGTTTGCACCAGTACACTCAAAATGGAAACACCAGCTCATTAATGAACAAGTTTAAGAGGAGTGGGCTTCACTGGTGCTAAAGGTCAAGGGAACTGTGGTGAGCCCTGCAGTATTACCCCCTGACAACTTCAGTTCCGTATCGAGAGGAACTAATCGGTGTCCATGAATCTCACAAAGCCAGGGAAAAACAGTCAGACATGGCTAGGAAAAGAAATACCTTAAAGCACAGCAGTACCTCTCTGCAGAGGCTCCTCAGGAAGGGTCACTGCCTTAGGGACACGGAGAACTTGCCCATGCTCTTTCAATTCCCAGCAAGATTTTATTTTGAAAGATGCTGAAGTTGCTTTTAGAGTATGAATACGAGAATATTAAGCTTCTCAAGGTTTTTTTTTTTTAGAATTACGAAACAAAGGCATCATTCTCTTTTTTTCTATGTAGTCCCTTTCCTGCCATTTAGCTATCAAACTGATACTCATGTGTGCTTTGCTAGGGAGAAGGGGCTTTCAGATGACCTGCAAAGTTGTAAGGGATAATAATAATAATGGCTACTCTTTAGTGAGTTCTTAGCCTGTGCTAGACTTTCTTTAATGTTCTTTATATGTTATTTAACTTAATTCTCTAAACAATTCAATAGATGCCATTTCCTAGCCACCCATAAAGCTAGGTATAGCTTTGTGACAACTTCTTGCCTTTGGTATGTGAGAGAAAGAACTATGTGCTATTTCTGGGTCAAAGGCTTTTAGAAGCTGGCGTATATTATATTTAGTCACATTTGCTCTTAGCCAGCTGGTAGATCAAAGAGAAGTTCCTGAAGAGTAACAAAGTTACACGTTGGAAAAAATAAACTTTCTGAATCATCACAATGAGAACTGTCTTCCATAATCTTGATTCCTGGGTTACTATGTGAGTAAAAAATGAACTTTGTGTTTGAGCTCTTGTACGTGTAAGTCTATTTGGCACAACACTTTAGACTCCTCATTAAGTGGAAAGATACTATTATCCCCATTTTATAGTTGGGTAAACTGAGGCACCTAGTTTTTAAGATAAACTTCTCAATTACTAGTTAGTCAAGTGAGCTTTTGCATCTGTGCAGTCTGACGCCATGGACTTTTTCAAATAATTTGTTATAGTTGCTGCGATAAATCTGAGTGGTATCTGGCTAAGTGATTTGCAGGTGATTGTACAGTGCAGCTGGTCCAGAGGGAGCAGCTACAAATAGTAGGTAGAGTGCTGTGTGGGGAATGGGTGAGGTGTAGGGATGTGTCAGGTGTAGGGAATGGGCAGGGTGTGGGGATGGGTGAGGTGTGGGGATGTTAGCAGTGTGGGAATGGGCACTGTGTGGGGGTTCACTTAGTGTGGGGACGGGCACGGTGTGTGGATGTGAGTGGTATGGGGATGGGAGTGGTGTGGGGACGGGCACAGTGTGGGGATGTGATTGGTGTGGGGATGGGTGTACTATCGGGACGGGCATGGTGTGGGGATGCGCTCGATGTGAGGATGGGCGAGGTGTGGAGATGGGTGCGCTGTAGGGATGGGCACCTGTGTGTGGATGGGAGTGGTGTGTGGATGGGTGCGGTGTGTGGATGGGAGTGGTTTGGGGATGGGAGTGGTGTGTGGATGGGAGTGGTTTGGGGATGGGCACGGTGTGTGGATGGGAGTGGTTTGGGGATGGGCACGGTGTGTGGATGGGAGTGGTGTGTGGATGGGCATGGTGTGTGGATGGGAGTGGTGTGTGGATGGGAGTGGTGTGTGGATGGGCACGGTGTGGGGATGGGCGCGGTGTGTGGATGGGAGTGGTGTGTGGATGGGTGCGGTGTGTGGATGGGAGTGGTTTGGGGATGGGAGTGGTGTGGGGATGGGAGTGGTTTGGGGATGGGCACGGTGTGTGGATGGGAGTGGTTTGGGGATGGGCACGGTGTGTGGATGGGAGTGGTGTGTGGATGGGCAGGGTGTGTGGATGGGAGTGGTGTGTGGATGGGAGTGGTTTGGGGATGGGCACGGTGTGGGGATGGGCACGGTGTGGGGATGGGAGTGGTGTAGATGTGAGCCGTGTGTGGATGGGTGCGCTGTGGGGATGAGGCGCGGTGTGGAGTTGCGTGCGCTGTAGGGATGGGAGTGGTGTGGATGTGAGCGGTGTGGGGATGGGCGCGGTGTCGGGATGGGAGTGGTGTGGATGTGAGCGGTGTGGGGATGGGCACGGTGTGGGGATGGGCGCGGTGTGGGGATGGGAGTGGTGTGGATGTGAGCGGTGTGGGGATGGGCACGGTGTGGGGATGGGCGCGGTGTGGGGATGGGCGTGGTGTGAAGTCGGGTGCGCTGTGGGGATGCGCGCACTGACTCGTGCGACTCCCTTCCCAAGCTGCTCCTGCTGACACAGAGAGGGAAGATGGATAACAAGGAATTCCTGGGCGATGAATCTGCTCGCCAATGAAGAGGCTTGAGTCTAAACCGGATAAACAGAACCCCCGCGCTTGTTTCCCTTGTCTTTTGTCCACTGCAGCAGAGGAGCGAGCCACTGGAGCGTGGGGTGGGGAGGATGGAGCTATTTGTAGGAAGACGACTTTCAATGCCCTTTAATTTCTGGATCCACACACAGCTCTGTCTAGTTTAAGGAAAGGAAAGGAAAGAAATGAATTTCAAACTAAAATTATGATGATAATCATAATTTCTAGATTCTAGAATTTAGCCAATTCCATTATTCAAATGTGAAAGCAAAGCTAACCAATATCATTAAAGGGAATTTAATATAGTTTAGATTAGAACATGGTTTGAGAAAGCAGCATCAGTGACAACCCATCAAATCTGTCTTTCTTTTTAGTTAGAATGATCAACTGTCTAGGCTTGCTGGGAACTTTCCTGATTTTCACAGTAAATTCCTGGGCTGTGGAAACCCCTAAGTGTCAGGTCAACCAGGATCGTTGGTTGCTCTGATTCTAGTCGGTTGATATTCCTCCACAAAGTTTTTACATGTTTTTAACCTTGAAATTCAGTGTCTTCTTTCTCATCTGGTCGCCTTCTCTCCCCTCCCCTCTTCAGCACCTGTGATCAGCAAAGCTGGAGTCCTGCTCCAAGGCTTTCTGGCCTTGCATGTGTATTTTTATGCTTCCTTTGTCTAGAGCCCCCTACTCACACATGCTGAGGGTCTGTCCATACTGTCCCATCCTTCAAAACATAGCTGAAAAGTCAACTTCTCTTTTACAATGTTCCTGAGCTCCCCAATTCCAGGAGATTAAATAGCTCTTTCTCTGTAGATTTTTATTTCAGTAGATATGACGTATTATTGGTCCTTTTGTTTTTTTTACACATCTGGAGCCCCCTTATCCAGTGTCTCTCAAATCAGGATCTGTGGTCTAACTCTCAACTTCTGCAAAGGTATTTGAAAAGTTTTACTTCGTAAAAAAAAAAAAATGTAACTATGTATTTTTACCTACTTAAGAACATGTCTCATTTATTGCTTGTAACTGAAAGATATTTTCACAGGATAAGAATTTAATTTCAGTGTTGAGTATTTATAAATTGTGCTTTATGATTTTTTTCAGTGATCCTTCAGATTTCTTTTTGCTTTAAGAAGGATGTGTATGTCATCACATACCAATAAATTCCAAACGGGATTATGGTGGCAATTGTTACTTCCTACTTTCTAAGTTTCATGGAGCTGACATGTTCTGAATTCTCTCAAGAATTTGCCTGTTAATAATGGAGTGTTATCATTCCCTCTAATATTGCTTTCGAATACCGGAGATAGTCGCGAGATAGTCTATTTGTGAGTTGGACAAGTCATTTAAGCTCAAGAGAGTCAGCCTCATTACCTTTCATTAAGATGCTCGGACAGATGGGCTTTAAAGTTCAGTCGAGCTCTCACTAGGTTGCTGCAAACAGCGGTCTCATAGCCTTTGGTTGACTGATGCCAACAGTCTGACCCAGGACAGTGAGGTCAGGGAGGTAAAGATTCCACATATGCTTAATCCCAAGAAAAAAATGCCATTACGGCGAGACTTACAATTTTATAAGAAATAGTTTTGGTCAGTGAGAAGAGAGTAAAGAATCTAATAAAGTATGCAATAAATTATGAAGAGTATAACAACTACAAATAAATACTTCAGTGGTGTAAATGCTGGAAGGAATGAGCAGTCTACTGGGATTTTATACAAACACACATCTACTGGGATTTTATACACACACACACATACACACACGTCTACTGGGATTTTATACACACATGCGTGCACAAGTGTGTGAGTATATGAAAGTGAGGTCGGATAATTAAGTTCCTGAACTTGTCCTGGAAATAATGCTGCATACCTCATTGCTGAATACCACGACAGTAACCTCTAAAGTGCTCCTCGTGGGAAGCTGAGCACTGAAGCCAGTGCCTCAGCCACCCTTCAAAGCAATTTTGGAACTCTTTTTTCCAGAATGGCCATCGGAACTATTGTCTTGTGAGGTCTGACAATGCTTTCATTAGATTTAGGGAGCTTAACAGATTCTTTATTTTCAGAATTATCTTTATAAGAATGTGGTAATAGCTTAAGGTGGTGGCATTTAGGTCTTTCAGGGCAAACTTGAAAATCTTTTCTATTATGAACAAAATGATATTTCTTGACTATGTGGAAGGAATTATATAGGGAATACAAAAGAATATTTGTGTTTGGAAGGTTAAATGTGTTGGCCATTGGCCTAAAATTAATTAGGAGTTTTTAAAAATTATTATTTATTTATCTATTTATTTTACTTTGGAGAGACTCTGCAATAACTTGTATGGGCTGTGGAAAATGAAGAAAAGTGTTTTCTGGTATTCACAAACACTGTGTGTGCTATTTGCTGGTAGTTTATTACCTGTTTAGGGGAAAGGCCGTAATGTGAGTAGTCAACACAAACACTAGTGATTTGTTCCTGATAAATGTTTTTTAAAATACCTTAATTTTCTTTATCCTAAGAAGATTATTTTTCATCATGACCCTTTCTTTAAAAATAGAAGAACAGTTAAGAGCTATAAAGAATCTGAGAGGTTACCTATTTGCTAGCTAATAAGTTAGCTTGTTACAATTTTGTGGATGCCAGCAGAAGACAGAAGGATTTTTGGATTAAATGAAAAAGTGCTGTATTACTTATGACACAGGATCAACATGGGATTTATATTCACATCTCATTCCTTTGTCTCCCAGTTCCCGTGGGGCCAAAGTAGAAAGCCCCAAAGATATTCTGCAACATAAATGAAGAATATCAAGCACAAGAAACCGAATCTTTTATTATAATGTTACTATAATGGGTTCCAAGCAAATCTTCCGGACTTTGACCTTTAGAGAGACATTATCTTTATGTCACTGAATAGTTAAAATAACAACAACATTTATGTTTTAATTAAAACAAACAAGATAGTCCTATTCTCTACTCTGGAGGAAGATACTATTTCTGTTTTCCAAGGCTGCTCATTATTGCAACAACCTTGACTAGAAAGACTAGAACAGCAGTTCTCAAACTGTGGGTCGTAATCCCTTTGTAACAATGAAAATACATCCTGCATATCAGATATTTACATTACAATTCATAATAATAGCAAAATTACAGTTACAGAGTAGCAACTAAAATAATTTTAGGGCTGGGGGTCACCACAACATGAGGAACTGTATTAAAGTGTCACAGCATTAGGAGGCATTAGGAAGGTTGAGAACCACTGGTCTAGAACAAATGCCATTAGAACCATTTCTCACAAGATATTCTGAAATAAGAAACCATGGAGAATTATTTCCCAAAAGCAGAGTAAAAGAAGTATAATTATTTTTTAGAAAATTTTTAAAAATAAAAATCAACTTAAAACCATATAAAATATTATTGTTTTCCAAGATCTTATGAGGATTACCAATATATTATTTCTTGAAGAGAAAAATACTTACAGAAAAGAATCTTTCTGTTTTTGTATTAAGTGTCATGGAATTTTCATGTTGGTAGTATTAAACTTGCTTTAAAAAAACCTCTAGCCCATAAAACAAAAAGAAATATTGTACACTAATGGAGGTATCTCTTTAGCATGTTGTTTTAAACTCTAAAAAAAGGTAGATTATCAACGTTGATGGGTATACATTACCACATCCGTATTATGTAATATGTTTTTTAATTAAGTATCCAAATGATATTATACAATATATAAAATATGATCATAGAATATTATCATGTAAATAAAGTAGAATATAAAATCTAAGAGATGTTTTGATGAGCAACATTTGTTTTCTTTAATATAAGTAAAAAAGTTTCTAAACTTTCTACAATTAATATCTAGATTATTTTTTAAAGAGAAAAAATAAAATTATTTTAAAATGAAGCTGAAATGAGCCACAGATTCTATTTAACTAATTTCTCCCATTTGGCGGTTGAGCCAAGCAGTGCTCAGCAGGTTGGCCAAGGCTGCATAGAGCATTCAGGCCACAGAGAGACTAGTTCTGATTCTCTTGGCTCCTGACTCAGAAATGTTTCAATTAGTCTTCTCTTAAATCCTTTCATTGTACTCTGTTGTATCTGTATCCTAGGGATTTTTCATGTCTCTCATCTCTCTTGGAAGTTAACTTTTGCTCATAGTTCTGAAATTTCTTTGTAAATTGAACATTTATAAGTTTGGTCGTAAATCTGTGGGAGGGAAAGGACGCTGGATTCTGCCGAGAATGGCCAAAGCAGCTCTGGCAGGCAGAGTTAAGTCCCCAAAATATCTGTGGATGGAGCTTCCAATGCACCTGAGGAGGCCAGGACAGAGGGGGAGAAAAACACAGATTTAAAAACTGGCTTTACAATAGTTAGTAGATGGGACTCCTAAAGCATGCTGATTCAAGTTAGAAAATTAATAGACTAGAAATAATGGATTTAATCTGAAGCAACATGAAAATCAGTTTAAATAGCAGGATGTGTGGGGAACTTTTTAAGAATTGGCTTTAAGTATCACCAGGGAACAGAATACCCTCAAAGGCTGCAGAAGTAAATAAAAATACTTCAGCTCTTGACCAAACCAAAGTTTAACAAATGTAATTTTCAGTGATTTAGAGGCACATGGATCATTTAAAGCTCACTGAAATTGAGGGAGAACCCCAAATATGGAAGGTTACCGTAGGCTAATGTCAGTGAGTTTTTACATGTTACAAGTTATATAGACGCTCAGTTATTCCACGAAAAATTACCATTGTTCTTCTAATATAAATATAGCAGCATAAAAGTTTTTCAAACATAAAGGGAACATGAAACAATAGTACAGGGAACATGTGGATATCTATCAACTATATTTAAAACTTAAATATTTTAAATTATAAATTTCAGATTAAGAATTCTATATTAAAATACAAAGATATATCCTAGGTTTAAAAAATAGACATACTTTTTTTTTTTTTTGACACAGTCTTACTGTTGCCCTGAGGTTTAATTGTGCTGGCATCACCATAACTCACAGCAATCTCCAAGCTCTTGAGCTTGAGCAATCCTCTCGCCTCAGCCTTCCAAGCAGCTGGGATTACAGTGCCTGCTCAAACACCCGGCTAGTTTTTTTATTTTTAGCAGAGATGTGCTCTCGCTCTTGCTCAGAATGGTCTTGAACTCAAGAGCACAAGCAATTTGCCCTCTTCACTCACCCAGAGTGCTAGGATTACAGGCATGAACCACTGTGCCCAGTCAAAATAAAATAAATATTTTGACATGTTTTCTTCTTGCTTATTTGTTATTCCTATTTGTAATAAATTTCAGATATCTTGACACTTCACCTCTAAGTACTTTATCATACATCTTCAAGGAATAAATACAGCTAAGAAATTTAATAAGATCATTAACTAAAGCCGTAGTTTCTACACTATTTTCCCTGAGTCTTTGTGAATCAAAGCATACCCTACATTTAGTCAGTTGACAATTAATAAATTTAAACCTGCATTAAAGGGAAACATGCTACAGTTTCTCCATTTTGCAAAATTTATCCTACTTCACTGAAGATTATAAATTCTGCAAATAAATTACCCTGAGAAATATCAAAGAACCTCTGAAAACCTTTTAAGTCCATAATGCTGTGGTACTCTGCCATAGTACTGAATGCAACTTTGCTATAAGTTTTGTAGAATTTAAAGCATAAGTCGTGTTTTTCTATTTGTGCATGTGAAGAGCACAGATCTATGAAGTCAGTCTGGAGGATACTCTAGCTTTACAAGCTTTGATTATAATGAGAATTTCCATCTCATTATCATAATTTTCTTCCCGCTGCTGTGAGTAGCATATACATCTTCACTTTTCATGTTTTACCAATCTCTCAGTGGTTTCCTGGTTTTTGAACTTCTTAATTGTTTTTCCTAGTTAGTTCTAAGGCTGCCTGTCAGTTCCTTCCTGGGATAGGTGCTTGAACAAACTCCCAGTGAGTTCCCTGAAGATTTCCAGGGCAGCTGTCCAATGGGTGCCTTGGAGGCTGCAGTAGCGGGCAGAGAAGGTGGATTTCTCCTTCCCTCTCCATCTCTCCTTCCCTTCCTCTCCTTTCCTCTTTCTGTTTTCTCCTCTTTTTATTTTTATAAAATAAAAACTACAGGAAAGCTGAAACAGTGTTATAAGAAACAAACACATAGCTTCTGCAAGGTTTTTAGGTATTTGTGATTTATCACATTTGCTTTTCTTTGATCAGCGTGCACACATGTATGCATCTATACTGTTCTTTGAACATTTGGTTCAAGCATTCTCAAACTTCATGAAGGTGATGCTTAACTACCGTTTATGAGGCCATTATGATCATACACACCTTATCTGCTTACATATTTCCAAGGAAAATGGAACAGAAATTATTATTAATATTTACTTTTGTGTGTGTGTGTGAGAGAGACAGAGTCTCACTATGTCGCCCTCAGTAGAGTGCTGTGGCATCACAGCTCCCAGCAATCTCAATCTCTAGGGCTCAAACAATTCTCTTGCCTCAGCCTCCCAAGTAGCTGGAACTACAGGCACCTGCCACAATGCCTGGCTATTTTTTTTTGTTGTAGTTGTCATTGTTTTTTGGCAGGCCCAGGCCAGGTTTAAACCCACCAGCCCTGGTGCATGTGGCTGGCACCCTACCCATTGAGCTATGGGTGCTGAGCCAACACAGAAATTATTTTAACATAACTTTTTCTTTGATTTCATGAAATATAATTCATCTTAAATTTCCAAAAAGACTAATTTTTGTCTACATTTCATTACAGGTATAGTAACAAAAATATGTATGAAATCACCACAATAACATGTCTCAGAGTAGAGGCATAGCAAGCCCTAAAGCATGAGACAGTGTATGCAGTGGGTATAATGTCATTGGTAATATTTCCAAATCTCTGATATTTTAATGGTAAGTCATTACCTGGATTTTCCTTGATCTAGATCTTGGGCCAGTTCATCACTACCAGGTTAATTGACTGTCAAGCTGTGACTTGTAGACCACTAATAACTTCAGAATATTCCATTGGCTTTACCTCTGACACTTTATTCATTGGTCCTGTTACAGAGTTTCTCCAGTGTCTTGAAACTAGACTATCACATCAGTTTTCCCTCAACCTTTTTTTATGAGACTTGCAAGTAAAAATGTAGTCACTCCTGAGTAGCTGGAACTACAGGCACCTGCCACAAAGCCCAGCTATTTTTTCGTTGCAATTTGGCTGGGGCTAGGATTGAACCCACCATCCTTGGTATATGGGGCCAGCACCCCACCCACTGAGCCACATGTGCTGCCCAAACTACCTTATATTATTTTCATTGAGTTTAAATGAATTAATATATTGGAAGCCTTTAAGTTGAGCATGGTTCAAGGACAAGTGCTGATTCAGCATGGCTTCCAGCTTTAACTTAGCACTTTGGGGGCTCCTAAGGAATCACACTGGAGTTCAGGGAAGAAATAAGGAGGACTGGGAGAAAGACAGTGTACCATGTACTAACAGTGGGTCTCCCAAGAGTATCAGTGATAAAGTGGATTCCTGCCAACATGATTTTTTCCCTCTCTCTGCAATAATGGAAGTAGTACACTAAAAAAATTGAGCTTGCAGCTATTAAACACAATACAGATATTACTTGTAAACATCAGGAATAGGTGAACTTATTTGGGCATTAGTTTTTGTCATTTGTTATGGACTGAATTGTGTGTCCCCCTCAATTCAAATTTTGAAGTCTTAATGTCCAATGTAACTATTTTGAGGTAGGGCCTGTAAGAAGGTAATAAAGGTTAAATAAGATCAAAAGGATGGATCCATGATCCAGCAGACAGGTGTCATTATAAAAGGGGGAAGAAACACTGGAGCTCTCTTCCTCCCTGAGGGAGAAGAGCTGTGTGAAGATGCAGTGACAAGTTGCCTCTCCAAGCCAGAAAGAGAGCACCGACCAGTTCCAAATCTCCTGCTCCTTGATCGTGGACTTCGAGTCTCCAGAACTATGAGAAACTAAGTTTCTGTTGTTTACCACCAGACTGTGAGATTTTGTTATGGCAGCCCAAGTGCACTAATACAGCTCTTCTAGGAACTGTTTCATTTGGGAGGTTCTACAACTCTACCCTGTCTACTTAGACCAGTGCCTGCTTGGTGCAGTCATTTTTTGCATAGTTTCCTTAGAAATATGCTTCTCTTTTTAGTTTTCTCTTAATATTTAGACATTCCAGGGTAACCTTTTTCATGATCATGTAAAAAATAGAGATTTTGTTCTCAGATTTGTAGGGCTTGCTTTAGGTAGACATGTCCTCTAGGCCCGATTCTTGTGAGATTCTCAACTTTGGGTGTGGGTTGACTGCTTGAACATTCAAGCACAGTTCTAGAAATGTAGTCCAAAAGCAAAATAAAGAGAAGTATTTATTTTTCCTACTGTGTTGTTACAATTGGGAGAACTGCAAATTTCTTTATTACTGGTAGATGGCAGCCCTGTGCTACTGGTAAGAAAAAACAGGGTCTGAGCCACAGTCCACCTTGACTCTGTACATTGATCAATGAGAACACTACTGTAACAAAACGCCATGTATACAAACCTTTTAGATAGCTTAACAAAAGTTCATTGTTGAAATAATGAAAAGGAGAGCTAGCCATTCCAAAAGTATTCAGGATTTGGAATAAGAAGACATAAGGTTATGATACTGTCTGGCAGCTGCAAGTCTTTGAGAGGAGTCACTCTGAGTTTAAAACTTGTGCAGTCTGTCATGTAGGAAAAATAAGCACTGTTTTCACAAAATTATTCATTGTATCAACTTAGTGATTGCTGGAAAGAATTGCTTTTACACTTTTTCACCAAGGATTCTTATTTAAAAGAGAGAATTAATTATTGTGTGTCAGAACAGAAAAGTATTCAAATATAGAGAGCTCAGAAGCATAATAATGTCATTGGAAGGCTTCTTGTAATCATATTTGTGTAAATGTAAAGGTAAAGATTTCAGTGACTTATTAAATCAATTTCTAGATTTATGTATTAAGATATAATACCCTATGACCTATATCTTATACATAAATATTCAATGATTAGAAGCTTTTTTTTTTTAATTGCTATGAATATGCCAGGGCCAGGAACTTTTCAAGACTGATGTTAAATCATCTTCATAATACTCACTTAAGATGTATGAGATCGCCAATTCACACATGAAAAAATAATCATGGCAATCCAAGGTCCCCTAATCTGTAAATGGAACAGCCAGAATTTGAATTCAAGTCTTATTTTCTGTAGCATAAATAAATTGTGGTTTAAAGAAAATTACTTAATGTCTCTGAGCCTGAGGCAATTAATATGTCACTTGGATAGACTGTTTTCCATGGTCCATTATGAAATTGTGCTGCAAGTAAAAATTTAGGTAAATAAGACTCTATACAGCCATATCATTACTGTTGAAGGATGCCAGATAAAAGGTTACTATTGGTTAAAATCCCAAAACGTAACACAAAAGGGAGCAAGCAATCTCATATTCCAAACAGAAATGGAAGATGTTTCTTATTAGGTGGTGGCCAAGCTTTTCTTTTTACCTTTATCACCAAGATCATTTCAGTTTCTATAAACAGACACTAAAAATGGGAGAATTCCAGATAAGTGACTCAAAAACCTAGAGAGAAGATTGTTTGGCTTTTATCTGTCTCTCAAGCAAATGAGATAGCTTATAGAGATCAGAGACACTCATCTGAAAGAGAGACTAAAATCACATTGTGCAGAGGGATGCCTGCTGGGGTTTAGAAATCCACTAGACTTCAGTGAGATCTCCGAAGATCTCACGCATGTTGAAAGCACACAAGAACATACAATGTAGGGTGTATTTAAACACATAAATTGGGATGTTTACTTCCTGAGGGGTTCTGAAAGTGGAGGCTTGCTGAGCAGGAGACCACGTGAGGTGTAATATTTCAAAGAAATGATTTTGATTGCATTCAAGGAAAGTAAAGAGGTATTGTTTTCTGTATCAGAAAGAAGTGACATGATTTAGTGTCAGATCACTCTGACCACTGCAGGGAGATGAGGCTATCAGGTCAAACAGAAGCAGAAATGCCTTCAAAATATTATGGCAGTGAATGGTGTGGTTTGATCTAGGGTGGGGGCATTTCAAATCTCCTTTTCTTCCTCATTCTGTCTTCTAACATTCCTTTAGAAATTAGATGAAAATTATCATATATTTTGGATAAGAGCTACTATTAAAGAATAAATAATCTACATATTTGATGGCATTGTCTTGGGGAAACTGCCTATGTTCTTTTATTTCTAATACTTTTAATTAGAGAGACTTGGATAATGTCCTCACTCTTTACCAACAGAAGAGGAGGCATTTGCCATATATCCCATGCTTTCTGGAGGAACAGAAAGAATATGGGTGTTTTAATTCAGCCAATAATTTTCCCTGGCCTCCTCTTACTTCAAATACATAATCATCAAATATTTATTCAACATTCATTAAGGGAAAACATGAGAACAATATGAGGAATAAAGGATGAAGGTGCCTTTGGTGATAGGATTCAAAGTCCTCTTCACAATTCAGGAAAACCAAAGCCATGTCATTTCAGAAGAATACTTTTCTAAGAAGGGTGATTAATCAATATCAATTGATTGGCTACAGGTTACTGATTGGCCTCATCTCCTACTTTAACTTGCTGCTGAAATATGCTTTCCAGTCATATATTTTATTGTATTTTTGTGCCTCTTTTTCTTTGAAATTTTAGATTACTGGTGATATTTTCAGGACTTTCATATGTCAGCGCTCAGAGAACTTGTCTGGTTGACATGCTCTTTAATCTAGCTCTTCTAATAACATACTAGCTTTGTGGCTATTTGTTTAATGTTTTGTGTTCAAGAAAGATGAACCTCACACCATTTAACCAACCAGTAGATACAAGCTATGATGATCAAAATCTTCAAAGAGTGAAGTGGAGCATGATGGCAGACAGGAAGGACGTTTAGCTTAGCTCTCCGGGAGCAACAGGTGAGAACAAGTGGGCTAGATCATTCCTAGATGGTGTGAAGTGGCAGTTCAGGGTGTGCAGTGAGGTGGCAGATTGCTGGCCTTGAAGTATAATTCAGAGCTGTGGAAACTTCCAGGAAAGGTTCTTCCCTGGGCTGCACCAGCCCCAGCCCCAACTCAGAGGATTGCAGTTCCCAGTTTGTGGGGGAAACTAGGTATTATGTGGAAAGATTGGTGAAGTGTGGACTCCCAAGCAGAATTAGGCAGCTAGAGTGGGGTGCCGTCTGATACAACACCACTGAAATTAACCAGCAGGAAAGACATTCAGACAGAAAAGATCCCGGATAAGAAGAGCCATTGTTTTGGAATTTGGGAGATGGCAGTCACTGCAGGTACATTTCCACATGAGCCAGGCACAGTGATTTGAGTCTCACCTGCAGACAGTTATCCTATACTCAAAACTGGTCCTGGATATCCAGCACTTAATATGAACGGTCGTAAGGAGAGTTTGAGAAACCTGCTTGTGAAGATTTTTTTGAGATAGGTGGAATCAGCAGTTCTCAGGATCTAGGTGCCAAGCTGGTATTCAGGCAACACCAAGAACAATTTAAGCTGGGAGACAGGTATAAACCTGGGACTCACTCACGGTGCCACCCGGTGTCCAGAAAGTATATTGCAACATAAATATATTCCTACTAAAGTCCATCCTTACCGCATATATTATAGTCATATGTTTATATATATATATATATATATATATATATAAATAATTTTGTTGCCTTTTTTTCTCTCTTTGCTCATTCTTTTTGATTTTTTTTCATTTTTCTTTATTGTAGGAGTTATTGTTAAATTTTTTTTTTCTGTTTAGGCAAAGTCTCACAGTATTGTCTTCTGTGGAGTGCTGTGGCACAGCACCTCACAGCAACCTCTAACTCTCTTGGGCCGAGCGATTTGCCTGCTTCAGCCAGGTTAGAGCCACCAGTTCTGGTGTGTGTGGCTGGTGTCCTGGCTGCTGGGCTACAGGAACTGAGCCCTCACCTTCCTCTTATGGTTTCTGAGATTGCTTACATCAGGTTATTCAAGATTTTTCTGTTTCTGTTTTTGTTTTTGATTGTTTGTGTATTTGATTATTTTTTTCTTTGTTTGTTTGTTTTGTTTCAATGTGACTTGTGTTCTGCTAAAACCTCAGGTTGGCTATTTTCCCTAACTCCAATTTTTACATTCAACAAGAGCAAAGGGGAATGGGGAATGATAGCCAACTGAAGGCAGCTTACAACAGAAGCTCCCATCCAGAGGGAGAGATAATGGCCAGAAAGAACCCAAAAAAGCTGAAGGGTGGGAGCCAAGCTGAGAGAAGAGATTGATAATTGCACCTCTTCTCTGCTGAGGCAAGCTGCAACTCCAAGGAAACAAATTTCAGGTACAGAACCCACCCCAAAGAGGACACATGTTCATTCCCTCCCCTAAGAGAGTTGCTTACTTGCTTGCTGTGAGAGCTCTACTAGTGAGTGGTGAACTGAGGTCCTCTTCTCTCACCCCATGGGAGTGAGTTGATAGAGGCTGGGACTGCTTCTCCAGAGAGTCCCTGCTGTAAGTCTGGGCATTTTCTTGTCTGGAATGAAGGTTGAACAAATATTTTCCCTGCCACTTTGAACTCCCTACCCTTCCCCTTGGTCTGGTGGTATAGAACACCAACCCCTGCAGAGACTAGAATGTCCATGGTTCTCTGTTAAGACTGGGAATTGCATGGTCTGAGGTAGTGCAGCTACACTGTAACTTTGAATCCAGTAACAGTGCAGAAAGGCACAGGGGGGAAGGTAGGTGACTTGGCTCTGAGAAAGAGCAACTCAGGCAGCAGGTGGAGGCTTGGGGCTCTGCACAATGGGTGAAGGCTTGGGAACTGCTGAGGTGTGGGAACCTGAGTGGAGACACTTCTCACCTAGCAGCAGTATTAATAGAACAATCCCACTGGGGTCAAATTTCAGAGAGACACCTCCCCAATTCTGTGAATTGCTGGAGGGAGCTAGATCTCTCTGCATTGCAGGGATACCAGAGGAGCAGAGAAGCTGGGGTACAGGCACAGTCTCTGATGGTGAAAAACAATTCCTGCTTTGTTAACATCTGGTTTGGAACAAGCTCAAGTGGAATACTCCCCAATTTCTATTAAGCACCAGAGGTAATCAGACTTCAACTCCCCCACCTGGCTGGTGGCAGAGTGTTGTCACCTGGCTGACAAGGCATTTACTTACCTCTGACTCTGACAGACCCAAATTTCTGGTGTATTTGCTCATTGGAGGGAACTTGGCCACAGTCCCATGGGGCTACCAGTGCCTGGGTGTGATGGAGATACAAGGTGGGGAAGGAGATACCAGCCCCCCCAGACTATTTTGCTGAATGGGCCTTTCTGACTCCTCAGAGCACCATTATGAGTTACACTTGACCTACCAGTGGACCCTTGCTACCTAGATGCTGAAGACCTTTTGAACTCTCCCACCTTATCAGTGTTTGTGTTGACTGGGACAATTGGTTTAGAACTCTTGACCTTGACCGATCACCATGGTTATGTTGTTGTGAGAGTGCGGGATTCTCCCCTTCCAGTTGTCACCTATAGGGGGAGTAGGGTGTCTTATTTGCTTATATATCTCTACAGCTGCGATTTCAACCCAAAGCCACTGATTCATTAGCATTGGACAGAGACTAGCTGAATAGAGGTCAGAGTCATCTAGCCCCAACACAACACAAGCCAGAGTTTCAGGTTGTAGTACTAAAAGGGACCTTTGTAAAACTCTAAGGGAATAGCCACAATCACCACTCCCAGTTTGTTGGTAAAGGTCTGGTTAATTACCACTCCAGGAGGCTTCAATTCAATTTCACCTTACCAGCTTCTTTAGCTAAACAATGAAAAATAATCATGGGGCAGAATCAGCAGAAAAACTCTGGCAATATGAATAATCACGGTAGATCAACTCCCCCAAGGAATTAATTACAAAGAAGACACAACAGACAATCTCATTCAAAAACAAATGGCTGAGATGTCAGAAATTGAATTCAAAATTTGGATTGCAAATAAGATTAACAGAATGGAGGTAAAGATGGAATTAGAAATTCAAGCAGCAATTCAAAAGTTGTCTCAAGAATTCAATGAATTCAAAGATAAAATTGCCAAAGATTTTGACACATTGAGGCAAGAACTTGAAGCTCTCAAAGACCTGAAAAATATTGTAGAATCCCTCAGTAACAAAATGGAGCTGGCAGAAGAAAGGATCTCTGACATGAAGATAAAGCTTTTGAACTCTCTTAAATGCTCAAAGAGGAAGAGAAGTGGAGAGCAAAAATGGATCATTCCCTCAAAGAATTGTGGAACCACTTCTAAAGAGCAAATATTTGCCTTATAGGAATCCCTGAAGGAGAAGAGGATGATCCGAAAGGCACAGAAAATCTACTCCAAGAGATAATTGAGGATAACTTCCTAAGCATGGCAAGAGATACAAAATTCAGATAGCAGATGGTTTCAGAACCCCAGCTCAACCCAAATAAAGCATCTTTTAGACACATTGTAATTAACTTCATCAAAGTTAATATGAAGGAGAAAATCCTGCAAACAGCCAGACCTAAGAAAATCATAACCTACTAGGGGAAGAATATTAGAATGACTACAGATCTCTCTGCTGAAACTTTTCAATCCAGAAGAGGATAGTCATGGACCTTCAATCTGCTAAAAGAAAACAACTTTCAGTCCAGGATCCTGTATCCAGCTAAACTGAGCTTCATTTATGATGGAGAAGTTAAATGCATTAATGACATACACATGTTGAAGAAATTTGCCACAACCAAACCAACTCTTCAGGATATCCTCAGACCCATTCTCCATAATGACCAGCACAATGCTCTACCACCAAAGTAAACTCACTCTGAAATTCTTGACCAAAACCCAATTTCCACAGTGGTGAAAAAATTCAAAATGTCCACTGGGCTTTCAAAAACCATGACACCCAGAATATTACCAGGTTTATCAATAATCTCAATTAATGTGAATGGCTTAAACTGTCCTTTTTAGAGGCATGGGTTGGCTGATTGGATACAAAAACTCAGGTCAAATATCTGCTGCATACAAGAATCTCATCTTACCGTAAAGGAAAAATACAGACTCAGGGTGAATGGATGGACATCTGGATTCCAGGCAAACAGAAATCAGAAAAAGGCAGGGTTGGCAATTTTATTTGCAGATACACTAGGCTTTAAACAAACAAAAGTAAGGAAAGACAAGGATGGTCACTTCATATTTGTTAAGGGAAATACTCAACCTGATGAGATGTCAATTATTAACCTTTATATGCCCACAGAATGCTCCTCAATTTATAAGGGAGACCCTAACAGACATGAGCAATTTAAAATCTTCCAGCACCATAACAGTTGGAGATTTTAACACCCCTCTGGCAGTGTTGGATAGATCCTTCAAAAAGAAACAGAGTAAAGAAATTTTGGACTTAAACTTCACCATACAACAATTGAATTTAACAGACATCTACAGAACATTTTGTCCTAACAAAACTGAATGCACATTCTTCTCATCAGCCCATGGAACATCCTCTAAAACTGATCACATCTTTGGTTACAAGTCTAAGCTCAGCAAATTTAAAAGTATAGAAAGTATTCCTTGTATTTTCTTGGATCATTACACAATAAAAGTTGAACTCACCAATAACAGGTTATCTGCATACTCGTACAAAGACATGTAAACCAAATAACCTTATGCTGAATGCTAGTTGTATCATAGATGAGATTCAGAAAAATTTGAAAATTTTTGGAACAAAATAATAATGAATGAATTATCAGAATCTGTGTGACACTGCAAAGGTAGTTCTAAGAGGGAAATTTATAGCATTGCAAATCTTCCTCAAGAGAACAGAAAGAGAGGAAGTCAATAACTTAATGAGACCTCTTAAGCAATTGAAAAAGGAAGAACATTCCAACCCCAAACCCAGCAGAAGAAAAGAAATAACTAAAATTAGAGAAGAATTAAGTGAAATGAAAAACAAAAGAATTATTCAAAAGATAAATGAATCAAAAAGTTGGTTTTATGAAAAATTCAAGAAAATTGATAAACCTTTGGCCAACCTAATCAAAAACAGAAAATTAAAATCCCTAATAACATCAATCAAAAATGATAAAGCAGACACCTAACAACAGACACCTCAGAAATTCAAAGAATCTTTAATGAATACTATAAAAAACTTTATTGTCAGAAATATGAAAATCTGAAAGAAATTGACCAATACTTGGAACTACATGCCAACTTCCTAGACTTAACCACAAAGAATTGGAAATGCTGAACAGACCTATATCAAGTACTGAAATAGAATTAACTGTATGAAATCTCCCCAAAAAGAAGAGTCTGGGACCAGATGGCTTCACATCAGAATTCTACCAAATCTTTAAAGAGGAACTAGTATCTATATTATTTAACCTTTTCCAAAACATTGAAAAAAAAAAAGGAATAATTCCCAACACATTCTATGAAGAAAATATCACCCCGATCCCTAAACCAGGAAAAGACCAACAAGAAAAGAAAAATATAGACCAATTTTTTTAATGAACGTAGATGCAAAAATATTCAATAAGATCCTAGCAAACAGAATCCAGCAACACATCAAACAAATTATACACCATGACCAAGTGGGTTTTATCCCAGGGTCTCAAGGTTGGTTCAATATATGTAAATCTATAAATATAATGCATCACATAAACAAACTAAAAAACAAAGACAATATGATTCTCTCAATAAATGCAGAAAAAACTTCTGATAATATCCAGTATCCTTTCCTTATCAGAATACTAAAGAAAATAGATATAGAAGTGACTTTTCTTAAACTGATAGAAGCCATCTACAGCAAATCCACAACCAATATCATATTGAATGGACTAAAATTTAAAACATTTCCACTCAGATCGGAGCCACTCAAGGTTGCCCATTGTCTCCACTGCTTTTTAATATTGTAATGGAATTCTTAGGCATCACAATCAGGCAAGAGAAGGCAATCAAACATATACAAATAGTATTAGAGGAGATCAAACTGTCACTGTTTGTAGATGAGATAATTGTATACCTGGAAAACCTCAGGGACTCAACCACAAAACTATTAGAAGTGATCAAGGAATACAGTAGCATCTCAGGATACAAAATCAATACTCACAAATCAGTATGTTTTATATATACCAATAATAGTCAAGCCGAAAAAAGTCAAGAACTCTATTCTCTTTACAGTTGTGCCAAAGAAGATGAAGTATTTTGGAACTTACCTAACAAAAGATGTGAAAGATCTCTACAAAGAGTATTATGAAACTCTGAGAAAACAAATAGCTGAAGATATTGACATATGGAAAAACACACCATGCTCATGGCTTTGAAGAATCAACATTGTTGAAATGTCCATATTACCCAAACGAATTTACAAATCTAATGTAATCCATATCAAATCACCACCGTCATACTTTTTTCTGGAAAAAATAGTACTTCATTTTATATGGAACCAGAAAAAACTTTGAATAGCCAATACATTATTCAAAAATAATAACAAATCAAAAGGAATCGTACTACCAGACTTCAAACTACACTATCAATCTCCAGTGATCAAAACAGCATGGTATTGGCACAAAAATAGAGAGGTAGATATATGGAACAGAATTGAGAATCAAGAGATGAACCCAGACATTTATCATCATTTGATCTTTTATAATCCCATCAAAAATATAAACTGGGAGAAAGATTCTCTATTTAACAAATGGTGCTGGGGAAACTGGCTGGACCTTACAAAAGACTGAAACTGGACCAACACTTTTTACAATTAACAAAAATTGACTTTCACTGGATAAAGGATTTAAACTTAAGACATGAAACTATAAAGATTCTTGGAGAGAGTGTAGGAGAAACACCTGAAGAAATTGTCCTGAGAATACTTTATGAGGAGGGCAATTGAAGCCACACCTAAAATACATTACTGGGATCTGATCAAACTAAAATGCTTCTGCACAGCCAAGAACACAGTAAATAAAGCAAGCAGACAGCCCTAAGAATGGGAGAGGATATTTGTGGGTTATGCTTCTGACACAGGTTTGATAACCAGAGTCCACAGAGAACTCAAACTTATTAATAAGAAAAGAACAGGTAATCCCATTTCATTGTGGGCAAGGGACTTGAAGAGAAACTTCTCTGAAGAAGATAGGTGCATGGCCTACAGACACATGAAAAAATGCTCATCATCTTTAATCATCAGAGAAATGCAAATCAAAACCACTTTGAGATATCATCTAATTCCCGTAAGACTGGCTCACATAACTAAATCCCACAACTATAGATGTTAACAGGGATGTGGAGAAAAGGGAACACTTCTACACTGCTAGAGGGAATTCAAGCTAGTACGTCCCTTTGGGAAAGCAGTGTGGAGAATATTCAGGGATCTAAAAATAGACCTGCTGTTTGATCCAGCAATTCCTCTACTAGGTGTATATCTAAAAGACCAAAAATCATTTTATAATAAAGATATTTGCACCAGAATATTCCTTGCATCTCAATTCATAATAGCCAAGTCATGGAAGAAATTCAAGTGCCTATTGAACCATGAAAGGATTAACAAATTGTGGTATATGTATACCATGGAATATTATGCAGCCTTAAAAACTGGAGACTTTACCTCTTTTATGTTTACATGGATAGAGCTGGAACATATCCTTTTTAGTAAAGTATGTCAAGAATGGAAGAAAAAATATCCAATGTACTCAGTACTATTATGAAACTAATTTACAGTCACCCACAGTTTCATATGAAGAATAGATCACAACTATGGCCCAAGATGAAGGAGGGAGAAGGGAGGATATGAGGGGAGGGGGGAGGTCTGATCGAGGGAGAGTGAATGGGGGGATCATACCTATGGTGCCTAATGCAAAGGTACATGTCAGATCTATTAGTACAGAGTATAAATGTCTTAACACAATAATTAAGCAAATGAGATGAGTATATTAACCAGTGTGGTGTAAGTGTTCCTAATTCTATATGAAATCAGCACATTGTACCCCATTAATGTGTATATGATCTATGTGTTTATGATTTAATTAAAAAAAATCTTCAAAGAGATTTTCACCCTTCAGAGAGTCAACCCTTCTGTCATTTTCAAAGGTTGTATAAAAATAAAAAATATTTCAATTATTTTTGATTTGAGCATAATGAATGAGAATGTATGTAGAGGACGCCAAGAGCCAGATGACCTCTGAGCAAGATGATTTGCAGCTGTGGGGCTGATCCTTGGGCAGTTCATCTATAGGTGTTCATTGCAAAGAAAGAGCCTGAGCCCGTGGTGATCCTTAGACATGCAGTCATTTTCTAATACTCCCCTCACCTGTCATGTACTGTCTCAATAAAAGGCTACTGTGAAGTTTGCTCGGGGCTACCCTGCAATCAAGGTTAGCCTGCCTCCTACAAGCTTGTGCTTCTAATCCACGTCATGCATAGTTTCTTCCCGTGGCAGTCAAGACCAGGGCCATAGGGTTGTGACATCTTGCGTATCCAACAGGGTCCAGTAGGACACAACAGGACACCAGAGACATGGATCAAAGGGGAAAGGGACACTTGGAAGTAAGTGAATCCTTTGGGAAACAGTGGAAGGAAGTCCAAAGGGAAACTCCCCTCAGGGCAAGTAGGATCTTTGACCAATCTAGAATCTAGGAAACCTCACTTGAAATAAGCAAGGCCTTTGGTAAATAAGCAAAAAAATTTAGAGAAAACAATAGGTAACTTCCTGTTTGGGGAGTCACAAGAATTAGAAACTGAGGAAGAAGTGATGTTCAAGCAGAATAAAGTGAGGAGAACAGTGAGGTTCAGTGGGAATCTGAACCTAAGGAGAATTGAGAAATAGGGGTGTATTAGAGTTTCCTGGCTCTTCCTCAGTGGAGGAAGAATATGATACAGACATGAATCAGCAAGAAATTACCTCTGTGGCCATATGGACACTCAGATCAAACAATTGGAAGACCAGGCAAATAGTCTCACAGTCAGAAATACCAACCCAGAGCACCCAATATTGCCCTCAGCACCTCCCTATGTGAATGAACTGCCTGTGACTTCTGTTATGAAGGCTGTATTAGAAGGGTGTAAAGCTGGTGAGTTTAAGTGGGAAGACACCCTGGGGCTTTTTACCATCACAGTTGCTGATATTCCTCCTGATCAGCAACACCCTCAAGGGGGCCAATGTTTTAATCACCTTTGTGGTTCTAAAAGATTTGAAACAGGCCATAACACAGTATGGTATGCAATCCTCTTTTTCTAGAGGTCTGTTACAGGGGCTTGCACAAGAGCAGCAACTCATTCCTTATGATTGGGACATGATAGCCAGAACTGTTCTTGAGTCTGGACAGTTTTTACAGTTCAAAACCTGGTGGAAGGAGAAGGCTAACCTGACAAGTCACCAAAACCAGCAGAGAGGAGCCCCTATAACATCAGAACATCGCACTGGGTATGGTCAGTGACTGGGAATTCTGAATCAACTTCAGTATGATGATATAGCCATAGTCCAGACAAGGCTGTGTTGTCTTAGGGCCTGGGAAAAGGTTCAGGCTCCTGGAGATATCTCTAAATCTTTCATTAAGATAATGCAATTGGGGAATAAACCTTATACTGACTTTCTAGTCTGGTTAAAAGCTGCAATCAATAAGGCCGTTGCCCAGCCGGAGCTCAGAGACATGCTTTTCTAAACTTTAGCATTTGAGAATGCTAAGTCTAAGTGTCGAAAGATCTTGCAACCTCTGAGAGCACAAAATGCTCCCTTAGAGGAATATATAAGAGCATGTGCTGATATAGGAATGGAATTCTATAAGGCTAATCTACTTTCTGCGGCTTCAAAAGTAGGCTTCAAACTGAACTATGTTAAATGCCATAAATGTGGAAATTTATTACAACCCATTTTCTATAAAAATCCTGACATGTCAGAGTGGAAGCCTGGTTATGTACTGCATTGGGGTCGAGGTTTTACTCATATTATTACAGAACATCAAGAGAAGCAGTAGTTACCAGCCTGCTGGATTAAGCCTCAACATGAGCGAGAAACCTTGCCAGCACTTTAACAAATTTGTTTTCACTAACTTTTCTATTATTCACAGGATGCTGATTTTTGGAGCCTAGGTAATTTCATAATAGAGAAACCCTGGATCAATTTCCTCTGTGGGAACTCTAGCTGTATCTCTCATATCACTGTCCATCATCAGCAGGAAGCAGTTAAGAGCGGTCAGTGTCTTGTTTCCCTAAGAGGTAGTTGGAGCTTCTATGCAGAGAGGGAAGATTGATACAGGATTTCATTATTTTGGGATGAATAACAAGCCCCAGGCAAGCTTAGTATGCATCCTCTAAACCTTAGGAAGTAATGTACAACAAAGACCTCCAACAGCAGGCTTTGAGGTAATTGTTATACTGGTATTGGCCAAGGTAAGAGAAGTTTACTTATTGGATTTATATCTGTTTCAGTTGGGCACCTGATCTTCACTTAAAGTTATGCCGCTCTTTGGAAAGGGTCTGAATTTGGTATGGCCCTATCCCTATCTAACATAACTTTGGGTGGTGGCTAATACTTCGCATGGAAGCCTCATAGTCCCTAAGGGTATGTAGTTGGGTGGTGATTAACACAAAGGGGACATGTTTTCCCCTATGCCTACTTTGGCTAAAATAGTTTGCCTTATACCCGGATTAGTTCCGTTGGTGTAATTTTGTTATACTTATATGCCCTTTTATTTCTTTTACTTAGCAGGAAAGAAAGCTCCTTTGTGAGAAGAATGGCTGAAATAACCAATGACATATTTTCTCCCTTGCTATCCGCTAAGAGCCAAATGACCTCTGAGCAAGATGATTTGCAGCTGTGGGGCAGACCCTTGGGCAATTCATCCGCAGGTGTTCATTGCGGAGACAGAGCTCGAGCCCCTGGCAATACTTAGGCATGCACTCATTGTCTAATATTCCCCTCACCTTATAATGTGCTGTCTCAATTAAAGGCTACTGCAGAGGTTCCTTGGGGCTACTCTGCAATCAAGGTTAGCCTGCCCCCTGTACTTCTAATCTGCATCATACCTGGTTCCTTCCTGCAGCAATTGAGACCAGGGCCATAGGGGTTGTGACAGGTATAAAAAGAATTTTCAAAAAAGAACAAATATTTCAAGTAAACACTTCACAAAATTCATCATAAAATCAGGAATAGTGATATGAAGTCAATAATTCTGAATGAAGAAATAATGTTCTTTGGGGTTATCAAAATCATGCAGGCATGAAGGAGTCTTGCAAATTAGCCTCTATTACATGATCAGATGGAAAGAGCCAAAAAAAAAAAAAAAAAGAAACTATGGAGATATCATTTGTCTCTGAATTTGTGTCAAGGTTGCTTCTGTCAGAGGCAGGAGCTCAGATAGGAGGTGGGAAGTTTGGGAAACCTCATATTTAGATGTATTAATGGAAAAATTGATAAAACAAGGAATTTCACACCATCCATCACTGACTTGTCTGGATTTCATTGGACAGAAAGCTACATTTTTTTCATAAACACACCTTGATTTAGATAGAAAAGAAAATGTAGTCTCTCTCTCTTTTATTCCCTGGATAAAACAATTTACAGTGCATTTCTAGATAGAGTAAAATGGAGTAGTTACCAGCATCAGCTTTGAAGTCAGCTGGGTTTGACTACGTTCCTGAGCTTCCTTTTTTGTTGCACGAAAAAGATGGTTACTTTTACAGAGATTTACTTTTCTCATTTGCAGAATTAGGATAATAATACTTAATCACATTATTGGTTTAAGAATTAAATGAGATAATATTTATAAATGTATTGGCATCGGTAGTAAATGCTAGCTGTTAAATAATTAGGCTAATCAGTCAGCCACAAGATAAAAATTCTTTTTCGCTCTTTGCTAGTTAAGAACACTTGGAATCATAAAATTCAAGAAAAGAAAGTGGTTATCTTGGATGTAAATTTCTTTTTTCTCTATTTTGCTTAGTTCATCCTTCTAATTCAGTGGTTTTCAATCTTTGGTATACAGTAAAATCACTTAGAGAGTGTTTAAAAAACCCTAATGCATGGCCTTTTTTTGGTCAATTAAGCCATTGTCTTAGGTGACGCTATTGTACAACAATATGTGAGTCACTACTTAAACCCACTAGGACCCACTTCTGTTAAGCATATGAAGAATTTCTGCAATTTAAGAACTTTCTTTGAAGTTCTTTGATCAATCTCAAAAGGGTTGCAAGTGTAGGCTGAACAAGTAAAATTTCAGAGGTTATAAATTTAGAACATTAATAGCATTGGTTCTTGAAGCATAATATATTGTTTTGAGTTTTGAGTAATGCATTGTTTTGTGGCTTGTATACTAAGGGTGACTGTAGCAATAAATCCTCATTATCTTCCTTCTTAACCCTTTGTTTTTACAAAAATTAAGAAGCACCTCTGTATTTGTCAGCTTTAAAATGAGGTTGTTGAAACATAAAATATACTATCACTGGTTGTGGTTAAAATGTGCTCAGACGCAACAACAAGGAAGAGGCATCTAAATGCAGTGGCACAGGCTTCTTGGAGGATATTATGCCAAAGTTCATTAGTTCATTTATTTAAACATATTTCTGATAGGCTTGGACAAGAAAGAAACCTTTCAGACAAATTGGGCCCATGATGTCATGGGATCCATAATCTAGCAATGTTGAATGATGTGTGGACTAAATGTAAAGATATGAGACACTGTGGAGAGGGAGGCTAATTTGCTGACTAGAAACATTGGTTGCCAGAAGGAAGGAAAAATTCAGATGAAATAATCATATTTCAGATTAATTCTGAGGGAAAGAAGTGCCAGCCCCTGCTGGAGATTCAGTGGGAGGAAGTTGCAGAGCAGGACAAGAAGGAGTGCAATTTTAGCAGAGATCAATGCTGAAGAATCTGGGCCCTGTGGAAGGGGAAGATGGCAGAACTAGCGTTTCCTCCCCTCACTCCTCTGGCAGACTGTAGGCTCTTGAACTGTTGGAGAGCTTCTCTAGCCTCAAGAGCCCAAAGGCGCTGCTTCTAGTGAACTGAAAGCTTCTTCGAAACAAAGCACAGGAGGAAGAAATACATCTCTTGAACAGACCAATATTAAGCACTGAGATCAATGAAAAGATAAAAAAAAAATCTCCCCCCCCCCAAAAAAAATGCCCTGGTTTGGATGGCTTCACACCTGAATTCTATCAAACTTTCAAAGAAGAGCTTATTCCCATACTGCAGAAATTATTCCAAAAAATTGAGGAGGAAGAAATGTTCCCCAACATGTTCTATGAAGCAAACATCACCCTGATACCAAAACCAGGAAAAGACCCAAATATAAAGGAGAACTTTGGACCAATTTCACTGATGAATATAGATGCAAAAATTCTCAACAAAATCTTAGCCAATAGATTGCAGCTTATCATCCAAATAGTCAAGTAGAGTTCATTCCAGGGATGCAAGGCTGGTTAAACATATGCAAGTTCATAAACATTATTTACCATATCGACAGAAGGAAAAAAAAGACCATATGATACTCTCAATAGATGCAGAAAAAGCATTTGATAAAATCCAGCATCCTTTTCTAATTAGAACACTGAAGACTATAGGCATAGGGGGCACATTTCTTAAACTGATCAAAGCTATTTATGACAAACCCACAGCTAATATTTTACTGAATGGAGAAAAACTGAAAGCTTTTCCACTTAGACCTGAAATCAGACAAGGTTGTCCTCTATCTCCATTACTATTCAACATAGTGCTGGAAGTTCTAGCCAATACAATCAGGTAAGAGAAGGAATAAAGGGCATCCAAATGAGAACAAAAGAGGTTGAACTCTCCCTCTTTGCTGATGATATGATCTTATGCCTGCCAACCCCCAAAATTTCAACCACCAGACTCCTGGAAGAGATTAAAAATACAGTAATGTCTCAGGATATAAAATCAATGTCCAGGGCAGCACCTGTGGCTCAGCGAGTAGGGCGCTGGCCCTATATACTGAGGGTGTCAGGTTTGAACCCAGCTCTGGCCAAACTGCAACAACAAAAAAATAGCTGGGCATTGTGGCAGGCACCTGTAGTCCCAGCTACTTGGGAAGCTGAGGAAGGAGAATCACCTAAGCCCAAGAGCTGGAGGTTTCTGTAAGCTATGATGCCATGACATTCTACTGAGGGTGACAGAGTGAGACTGGGTCTCTTAAAAAAAAAAAAATATATATTAATGTCCACAAGTCAGTAGCCTTTGTATATCACCAGTAACAGCCAAGCTGAGAGGCTAATTAAGGACACAACTCCCTTCACCATAGCTTCAAAGAAAATGAAATACTCCAGAATATACTTAACAAAAGAGGTAAAAGACCTCTATAAAGAACATCATGAAACCCTAAGAAAAGAAATAGCAGAGGATATTAACAAATGGAGGAATCAACATTGTTAAAATGTCTATAATTCCCAAAGCAATCTACTGATTCAATGCCATCCCTATTAAAATACCAACTCTGTATTTTCAAGACTTGGAAAAAATAACTCTTCCTTTTGTATTGAACCGGAACAAGCCCCGTATTGCTAAGGGGCTTTTCTTAGCAATAAAACAAAGCTGGGGGCATCAGCCTAGCAGACTTTAGCTGTACTACAAGGCCATAGTGGTCAAAACAACATGGCACTGGCACAAAAATAGAGCATAGACATTTGGAATCAAATAGAAAACCAGGAAATGAAACTAACATCTTATAGCCACCTAATCTTCAATAAACCGAACAAGAACATACATTGGGGGAATGAATCCTTATTCAATATTCGGTGTTGGGAGAACTAGATAGTCACATGTAAAAGACTGAAACTGGACCTGCACCTTTCTCCACTCATTGATTCAAGATGGATAAAAGATTTAAATTTAAGGCATGAAACAATAAAAATCCTCAAAGAAAGCATAGGCAAAACACTGGAAGGTATTGGCCTGGGGAAAGACTTCATGAAAAAGATTGCCATAGCAATTGCAACAACAAAAATAAACAAATAGGACTTAATTAAACCGAAAAGCTTCTATACAGCTTAGGAGACAACAACTAGAGAAAATAGACATCCTACACAATGGGAAAGGATATTTGCATATTTTGAATCAGACAAAAGCTTGATAACTAGGATCTAAAGAGAACTCAAATTAATTCACATGAAAAAAGCCAAAAAGAGCATATATAAATGGGCAAGAGACATGACTAGAACCTTCTCTAAAGAAGGCAGATGAATAGCTAGCAAATATGTGAAACAATGCTCATCATCCCTAATTATTAGAGAAATGCAAATCATAACCACCCTGAGATATCATCTAACCCCACTGAGAATATCGTCTAGGGTGGATGTGGAGAGATAGGAACACTTTTACACTGCTGGTAGTACTGAAAACTAATACAACCTTTTTGTAAGGAAGAACCCACAAAGAACTCAGGCTAGACCTCCTATTTTATCCTGCAATCCCATTACTGGGCAACTACCCAGAAGGAAAAAAATCCTTCTACCAGAAAGACACTTGTACTAGAGTGTTTATTGCAGCTCAATTTATAATTACCAAAATATGGAAATATGCCCACCAACCCAGGAATGGATTAACAAGCTGTGGTATATGTATACCATGGAATGCTATTCAGTGATCAAAAAAAAAGGGAGACTTCACATCCTTTGTATTAACCTGGATGGAAGTGGAACACATTATTCTTAGTAGAGATTCATAAGAATGGAGGAGCATTTGGTGGGTCCACACCTACGGTGCATCTTAGAAGGGTACAGGTGAAACTTACTAAATGTAGAATATAAATGTCTGAACACAATATCTAAGAAAATGCAATGAAGGCTTTGTTAACCAGTTCGATGAAAATATTTCAAATTGCATATAAAGCCAGCACATTGTACCCCATGATTGCATTATTGTGCACTGCTATGATTTAATTAAAAAAAAAAAAAAGATTGGAGGAACATGAATCATATGTACTCAATTTTGATAAACGGGCAATTAATGACCTAGCACATGGTGGCAGGTGGAGGAAGGGGAGAGCAGAGATACAGAGAAGTAGGGAGGGGGTTGGCAAAAGAGAGAGAGCAGAGAGAGGGAAGGAAGAAGGGGGTAGGGTTCAGTGTGTGACTTACCTTCTGGGGGCAAGACAAAATTGTAGGAGGCATTTTACCTAACAAATGCAGTAAGTGTAACCTGGTATCTTGTACCCTCAATGAATCGCTAACAATTAAAAAAAAAATGCACAGGGCTGCCAGCCACTTCAGGCTCCTCCCCTTACCACAGAAGAGCTGAGGCATCAGACACCATGCTGCCTTTCCACTACTGAATGGTTTTTTGTTTGTTTTCCCCTTTCACAATGAGTTTCAGCCCAACATTTCTCTTGTCACCAGTCACCACATAAACATTTCTCAACACCTACCCAAACTGGTGGCCACAAAGAGGAGGGAACTCTCCTTAACTCATTCTATAAACCTAGTATCACTGTAATATCAAGGCCATATTGCTGCTAATACGTTTGAGCTCTGGGTGGATTCTGGTTATTAAACCTTTGTTGGAGGAATTACCATAAGTCCCTCTTTTTAACCTACCATTGCCAGGGTGCCATCAGTAACTATACCACATGTATTGACAATGGACAAAGAAAATTGCTCCAACATATTTTTTATTCCTTCATATAAATCTCTTGTGTCTTTCAGTGACACTAACAAAGCCATTATTTCTTCATTAACATATTCTTCGTCGATGCCTCTGATAAAAATGACAAATGCCATCTGAGGTCCCAACAACTTCCCCCTACCCAACTCTCTACCCAGTCCTGTAGAAATGCAGGCAAGTTCTTCTTGCAGAAAATTATTTCTCCCCGTGGATTGAGTGGAGGCAGCTGGGGCTGTGGATGTTGACAAGGAGATCAGGCTGTCTTGGATTTAAGGAAGTGGCCCAGGGCTATCTTAGTGCCTCTGTAAGCAGCAGAAATTCTGAAAAAAAGTGGACCATCTTGGGGTAGGAGAGAGTCCCCATTCTCTTCTGTTACCTAAGGACAGATGAACCAGGAGTTAGCAGGCTCCTTGGCAAGGACAAATCCCATTGTGTTTAAGACAACCTCCTCCGCCTCCCAAAGAGAAGCAGTTAAAATCAGTCATTTTTAGGTGGAACTAGGTCAACTAATTCTTGGTTTAGGCCAAAGGCAAATTCTGCAGAGGAAAGAACAGATACAAAACCATCTTCAACAAAGGCCTAGAAGTTTCAGAGAGAGCAAAGCAAAAATGGATTTTTGGATTCACAAACACAGGTTTAGAGGGCATTTGTTGTTGTTGCTTGTTTTTAATGGGAAAAACCACACTAGTGTAGTCTCATTTTGATTTGAATGACTAATCAAAGTAAGTTTAAGGTTTAATTTTGAAAGATCCAGTGCAAATGAAAGGACAGAGTCCAGAGGCTTCCTGTCCTATGTTGAGTAGGGCACATGTTATTTGATTGTGTCTGAACTCTTTTGAGTGAAAATGATATGGAATTTCCAGAAAAACTTCTGAAAGAATTCTAGATAGCTCTGGGCACATTGGCTCATCCCTGTAATCCCAACACTCTGGGAGGCTGAAGCAGGAGGATTGCTTAGCTCAGGAGTTTGAGACCAGCCTGGGCAAAAGTGAGACCCCATCTTCATTAAAAAAGGAAAAACTCATCAGGTGTGGTGGTAGGGACATAGTCCCAACTACTTGGGAGGCCAAAGCAAGAGGATTGCATGAGTTCAGGAGTTTGAGTTTTCTGTGAGCTATGATACCCAGGCAACAGAGTGAGATTCTTTTTCAAAAAAAAAAAAAAAGAATTCAGGATAGGGCATTTATCCCCAACACTTGGGACAAGGTAAAACCAGGAAGTATTTGTCTTTTCACTGTTACATCTTCAGAGTTAGGGCAGAGTCCCTGGAGATGGTAGAAGTTTGGAAACATTTGTTGAATGAATGAATGTTCCTTCCCTGAAATCCTCCTTTTTGGGATACTGGGCAGCCTTTGACCATAAACAATCTGAATAATCGTCAAATTGGGAAACTGACTCAGATTGTGGGGAAATGTCAATTTTCTTTTTCACTTTGATTCTATTTATTTTGGGAATTTGGGGAAACAATTTCCTCCAACACGTCTGAGCTTTTCTTGAGAACTCTTTTACAAAGGGCCAATGGGTAAGACATTAAGAGGTGAGACATTTTATCAAATTCTATCATTCCTGCCCTGGTTTGCCTTGGCAGTTTGGGCATTGAGAGCAGTTGGCATCGCTGGAATCAATGGTCTCATTGTCCTGGCTGCAGGGATGTGTCAGTTTGGGAAAGAAGGCCAGCATTTCTTTTTCTTTATTTTCTTTTTAAAAAAAGTTTTAACTTCTATTAATAGCTACTTCAAAAACGGAGGGAATTTTAGGAAAGGAAAACTGGGCTTCACAAAAATAATGCATTGATTCTTCATCTGTCAAAGCCCATGGAGGGGGATAATGCAGGGGGCTGGGTGCTCTCAGAGACAGCTCACTCCTTGTTTGTGTTCAGAAAGTGATGCAAGGTACCCGTTACACTTAAGGACCATTATTGCTACAGCATCTCAACATTAGACCGTGGATGTGGGATGAATCCATTTTCCTACCTCAGTGAGAAAAGTTCAACTCCTACCCCCTCACTGTTGAGAGGAGAGGACAAGGCAAACCCTGCTTCAGAGTCTCCGGGCCTTTCTTTTCCGTGAGAAATCTCCCCACCAGGAAGGTTGATCGGCTGTGGCAGGGATCAGCAAACCACAGCCCGTGGGCTAAATCTGGCTCACCACCTATTTTTGTACAGCCTGTGAGCTAAGATGCTTTTTCTATTTTTAAAGGGTGGAAAAAAAGATCAAAGAAGAATATTTTGTGACGTATGAGAATTATATGAAATTCAAATTTCAGAGTTGTTGCCCAGTGACTCGTTATGATTTGAGGGTTTGATATGTGAAAATCTGCCTACTTGTCAAGATGTATTTGTAACCCCAAAGCCAATGCTCAAGGCCCTTTCGTGATCATTCTCAGACATGTCCAGGCAGAGAAAAACATCAGTCACCCAATGTTCATAGTCCTAACCGAGACCAAACAAGGCCACGCTCCGCCTTCTGGTTTCACACTTTCAACTAACATCTGTAAACTCGGACCTGGTTACTGCCTGTTTTTTTTTTTCTTTCACATTTCAGTTGCATTGTGTTGGTGATTTCAATATCCGAAAAGCCCCAAAGTGTAGAGTTGAAGCCTAGCCCTGGCCAGTGTCCCCAGGGCAAGAACGCTGAGAGGTGTGGTTTGGAGAAGTCACATTTGCACTTCTAAGTCAGCTCACCCTCCAAAGGGGGCTTTATCCAAGTATGAGTTATAGCACCATTGGCCTTGAGTGCAGTGTTAAGAAAGCCGTGGTGTATATTCACAGAGAAATACACACAAAACAAAGTTATGTATTTATTTGTTGAAAAAAAAAATGACAAAGCAGTAACATTCCTTAAATGCAATGGCTACCTTGGTCCCTTTCTGAGCAGAGAGATGAGCTGTCTCTGAGAGCACCCAGCACCCTGCATTGCCTCCATCACATGATGGGCTGGAAGAATCAACACATAATTTACTTAAAGCCCAGCTTTTGTCTTTCCTAAAATTCCCTCCATCCTTAAAATAGCTATTAATAGAAGTTAAAAATTTAAAAAAGAAGAAATGCCCAGAGTCTCACAGGAACCCAGCCCCACAACTCCCACAGACGTATTTGCAAATTGAGACTTGGGGGCAACTTTATGAAACATCACTGCTACGAATCATGACAGTCAAGGGCAGCGCCTATGGCTCAAAGGAATAGGGTGCCGGCCCCATATGCCGGAGGTGGTGGGTTCAAACCCAGCCCTGGCCAAAAAGAAAAGAAATAATGACAGTCAAGCTTTATTGGAAGGAAACCACGTGTTCATCCCTGTGTTGCTTGTGGCTGCTTTGGAATGACAACAGTGAGATGGTATTGTCTCCACAGTTGAAAATATTTACTTCTCCAACCCTACATGAATGCAGGAGGAAATGGACCCGAGAGTGAAGGTGAACTATTTCAGTTCAATGGAAAGTTAACTGGGAATATCAATTGACTTATTTTTATTTATTCATTATTATTTATTTGTTCATTTATTTTTGCCATTGTCTTATTACCAGACAACTCAAAGGGACTTATAGTCATGGACCAAAAGGCTTGTGGTTGGTTTTAGTCACTTCTTTTTAACCAGTTGTAATTACGTCTGCTGAAATGAACTAATGACTTTGGAGTGATTTGACTTGTCAAATGATCTCAACTTTTCTGCTTTTTGAGATGGTTTTTACACATGCTCTAGGAAGTTCAAAGGCCTCACAGTGGGAAGGAAAAGGGTGAGGACAGTGAGGCACTTCTCTGAGAGCAGATTGCTGTAGGTTCAAGCCCCAACTCTATCACTTCTTAAGCTGTGCAACTTTGAAAAAGTTACTCCCCCTCTCTGAATCTCACCTGTGCAATGGGATATTCGTTGTGCTTTTATCATTTGCTGATTACTAAGTGGACCTATTCAGCAAAGATTCAAGAAATGGGCATTGCCCATTAGGATAATTGTTATAAAGTACCTGATTTAATGCCTGATCTATACAAAGTACTTGAGAATGGAAGCTCTACTTTTGAAAAGATAACTTCGTTAGGTGGTTTGTTAGGATCTTCAAAAACAGTGGCTAGTGTATGATAGGTGTTCCGTGTTGTTGCTAGGTAAATGTCACTAAATATACGAAGGGAAGGTTCTGCAGGTTTATTTGAATTTTCTGCACCTGGCCCCAATCTCAGGCTCTAGGGGCTGTTGCTCAAGGTCGGAATTTCTCCCAAAACACAGATGATGATTGCAGAAGGTTTGTGGTGTCATTTCTTGGCACAGGCGGGACCCCCTCTGCGGAGCGGCAGGAGTTTCTGCAGAGGGACCACCTGTGGAACCTTGCAGTTCCCCCAGAGTGAGCCTAACCCTGCTGCTCCCCAAATCCTCCATCTCGGGTGCCTCTCTTGCCTCCCCCAGTGCCAGCCCTGCTGGAGAGCGTGTGAAGCTGAGAGGAAGCCAGATTTCCCAGTGACAGGGCCACATTGGTGGGTGAGGGGGGCAGCACCTAGGGTCTCCCAAGGTGTGATGAAGGCTTGGATTTTATTGCAAGATGTTTGAAGAGGGGAATGACAAGATCCTATTTCCTTTTTATTTATTTTATTTTATTTTATTTTATTTTTTGAGACAGAGCCTCAAGCCGTCACCCTGGATAGAGGGCTGTGGCATCACAACTCACAGCAACCTCCAATTCCTGGGCTCAAGCAAGTCTCTTGCCTCTGCCTCCCAAGTAGCTGGGACTACAGGCGCCAGCCACAATGCCTGGCCATTTTTTGGTTACAGCCGTCATTGTTGTTTGGTGGGCCCGGGCTGGATTCGAACCCGCCAGCTCAGGTATACCTGGATGGCACCTTAACCCATTGAGCCACAGGCGCCAGCCCCCATTTCCTTTTTAGAAGAGTGATTATGTTTAAAAAGCTCACCAGAGGGGAACTCTGGGAGTGAAGTCATTGGCCCATAGAGACACAGCTGCCAAAATTCTATTCTCTCAAGCCTGATGTCCTTAACTTTAACCCCTGGGCAGTATCACCGCTCCACACCTAGGTGGGAGTGCAATGACAAAATCATAGCTCACTGCGACCTCGAATTCCTGGGCTCAATCCCACCTCCTGCCTCAGCCTCCCCAGTAGCTGGGACTACAGGCACCTACCATCACACCAAGATGTTTTTCAATTTTTATTTTGTGGGTGGGGCTCTCACTGAGTTGCCCAGGCTGGTCTCAGTTGCTGACCTCAAGCCATCCTCCCACCCAGCCTCCCAAAGTGCTGGGATTACAAGCACGAGCCACCAGGCTCTGCCTCCACAAGCCACCAAAGAGGGGGCTCTTTGTCCATCCCTGAGCTTTGGGTGTTACGTGTTCTCTCAGGGATGACCATGGTGGGAGAGACAAGTAAGCACTTGTGCTTTACAGATGAGGAAAGTCTGGGAGTTCAGGCAGCTCAGGGTCACACCACTAGGAAGCAGCCTGACCCCACCCTTGAGAGCCCATGTCCAGCCCTCTCTGTCAAATCCTCAGTCCAAGCGTCCACCCATCTGCTTCACAGTGCAGCATCTGCAGGGTCCACCCTTACAATTTCAGGCGTTTCCACAAGTGCAAATTCACATTTATGTTACTGGGAATAAAACACAACTGAAAAGAATATTATTTAGCCTCTTGACTAACATATGTGACCCCCCACTTCGTTTCTGTTTTTATGGCTGAGCGCCTGTACACAGTGGTTACGGCACTGGCCACAGGCTCCGGGGCTGGTGGGTTCGAACCCACCAGCCCAGGCCTGCTAAACAAAACAAAACAAAACAAAAATAGCCAGGCGTTGTGGGGGGCGCCTGTCCCAGCTGCTAGGGAGGCTGAGGCAAGACAATCGCTTGAGCCCAAGAGTTGGACGTTGCCGTGAGCGGTGATGTCATAGCACTCTACCCAGGGTGACAAAGTGAGACTCTGTCTCAATTAAAAAAAAAAAAAGTTCTCTTTTTATGGAGAGGCACTTCATTTTCCAAACACGCAGATGATGGGATTGCAAGAACTAGGATTTATATTCCTACCTCTAACAGGGCTGCCTTGAATTTGAGATAAACAAAAGATATCTTTGTTAGTGTAAGTCTTCCCAGATATTACATGGGATATGCACATATTAACAAAATGATTTATTATTTATCTGAAATTCAGATTTAACTGGATGTCCCATATTTCTGGTTGCTAAATTGAATGGCTTTAACTTTGTCAACGCAGGAGCATCTTCTCTGCACTTGCTTTTCTGTTTAGAAAAAAAAATTAAAAACAATTAGTAAGAACTTTTTTCTCTTTAGGCACGATGGTGATTTTTAAGTTGCGTTCTCAGGAGTAAAGGAGCCCTCCCGCTTTCCTCTCCCTCACCCTTCAGCCGGAGACGCTAGGGCTTCAGTGAATGCTGTAGGAATCAGAGCATAAATACCTTTCTGAATAACAGGCAATCAAAACAAATAAATCCGCCCCCGTCATGTGGTTGGTTTTCCTTTCTGTTTACTGCATCTTCCACTTAAATGAAGGCTATAATGCTACATTCGCTATTCTTGTCATTTTTGCTGTTTGATGCCTAATGATGTGCTCCTTCTAAATGGCATTAAGAAACATTCCTTGCCTGTCATGAACGCCCGGAGGCAAGAGCAACCTCGCTCAGCCCTCCAAAGTAATTAAAGACGATCAACCAAAAATGCAAGGGGTCTGTCTGCTGGACCCAGATTCCAAACTCCACCTACGAAGAGGAGCAATTTACATTTAACTCTTTGATGTACAACAGCTTCGTGCAGGACGCCAACCCACCAGAGCTTGCTGAAGATGAAAACACCTGGGAACTTCATCGAACTAATGGATGGTTTCCTTTAAGAGAGAGAAAAAAATCCCCCAGCCTTGATACACTTTGTTTGCAGATTATTTATTTCTAGTTATAGAAAAGATTTACAAGCAACATGAAAAGGAAATGAAAATAATACAGTAAAGGTTTTCCTAAAACAGCACAAACAGTATTTTTTTCTGAAACAACAGTAAGTGAAATTAGGTTGAAGTTCTGGCAGAAGCTTAATGCTTTAAAATATCTTGTCGTGTTATTAAATTCTTTACAAATTTTCAAATACAGAACAATGTTCCACGTTTGTGTCTATCTATATCTAAAACCATGGCTGAGAATAATTTTTCTTAGGACAGAAAGAGTTGCCGATCCTGGGTGAGACCTGAGTATTCACAGAAAACACGGCTGGTTGGGCCAGGCAGAAAAAGAACTGTGCAGAGAGCACTTTGGAAAATTGAGGGAAAAAGTGCTCCAAATTCCCTCTTCCCCCTGGGCATGCATTTAAAAAGAAGCAAAATGCAGGGAGGGCGCTAAAAATACAAAGCATCTAGTGGTCTTTGGGGCAGATAAAATAGCTGAAATGTTTGACATTCCTTAGTCTTGCCCCAAATCACAGCTGAAAGAAGATTTTTGTTTTATATTAGAGATTTTTTTACACTAGACCCTTTTTCCTGTGGCATAAAAAGACAAGGAATTGAGGGACTGTCACAGTATGTGCAAAAGTTTTGTTCAAATCTCTTTGCTTATGTGAAAGGAATATGCACTTTTGTTCATTTCCAATGCAATCTGCCCTGTTTATTACTTGGGTAGGACTGAGGTGAGGAGGGCATGGGAATTTCTATGAGGCTCTGGATGATTTCTGGGAATATGGGGAACTCCCTGCCTTCTGTAGTTAAATATGCCTAAGCAGGTGCATGGTTCTGAGTGCACAGGTCCTGTCCTGGGTTTGACTTCCCAAAGCAGCCACGTGGGGTCTCCTGCTGCTGAGTTCCCTGGGATCCCTTGGCCCTCAGGGTAAAATGACTGTTGGCAGCCAGGTGACGCCAGCCAGAAGGACGGCAGTACCCCAAACAAGGGCACAGCCCCTCCCCCATTCAGGAGGGTAAACAAAACCCACTGGCCTGTTTCCTTCCCCTCTTAAGGGGAAAAAATTCCTCGAGGCCAACCACCCCCCAATTTCTAACTCCTGGCTCAGTGGGGGTTTGGAGCCCATCATTCCTTGGGGACTAGGTTCCAACCCAAACTCATGTAGCTGTTTAGTAACCAAAAACGTCATTAAAACGTTTTCACAGATCCCAGGGACAAAAAAGTCGATTAACAAAAGAGAACCCCACACTGGTTGGGGAAAATTGGGAGGGTTTCTTGGGAAGGCAATTTGGCAATGGTTATCTAGACTTTGAATACACTTCTAAACCTGCCAGATCTAGTTTATCTATGGGAGAACATTATAGTAACAAAAGACTGAGCCCAACCTGTGTATTAGCAAGGGTCACTGTGGTTCATTCACAGGAAGGAATACTGATTCAGAGACTGTGCGAGAAAAGAGCAAAACCCATGTGTACAGTGTGTCAGCGGGGGTGGGGGGGCTTGTATACCACTGCCTGTTTATCTATGCAGAGAATGTCCTTGGAAGGAGAAGCCAGAAAATGGTAGAAATGGATACCCCTGGGAGGGAAATCTAGAAACTGGGGGCGGGGGTGGGGTGAGGAGATGAGGTGGGGGAGAAACTTTTCATTTGGAAAAAACCAATGTATTATGCACATATAATATTTTATTAAAATTGATCCAAGTTTGTAAATGTTTAAACGCTGTGTAATTCCATTTTTGTTTTCTGATTGAAGATGAATTTATCCTGCAGACTAGATGCAACTCGGACATCACGCAGGTAGCAGGACATCCAAAGCAAGGGCTGCACTTCATTATGCTTGACAATTTTATTTCATCAGCAATGCAATGTCATTTGCTGTCATTTGCTGTGTCGGGTATTGTTTCCAAATGTGGCTTTGGGACTTTCGAGGTAACCTGGTACTCAAATGTTTGCAAATTTGTGTAACTGTGTGTGTGCAACTGTGAAAGGGTTATGACTCCAGGGAAGCCATCGAAGATGAAATTATTTCTAATTATGGGCTATAAGAAAAAAAGAACTTGGTCAAAAGAAGGAATGAAGTTAATAAGATCAGAGATTACTCCTCCCTTCCCTGGAGTAATCCCAATTTCTACTAGGGAAGAAAGAAGTTTCTGAGTTGTAAGGCTAGATTATTGATTAGGGTTGATTCCAGCTCTAAACACAATATATACGAGAAACAGCACCCTTTCCTCTCGAAGTATTAATTATTCATGTTAAGGAGATAATTGGAAGAGTGTGCAAAGTTAGTATGTACAAATACATTTATAACAATATTGTTTAAAGGGGGAAAATGAAAACAACTTAAATGCCCATCAGTGGAGGACTGATTAGTAATTAAGGGTAGATCCTCGCTGTGAAGTGCTAGGCAGCCCTAATAGAAGAGTATACATAGATCTTTACTGATGGAAAGTAGTGCCAGTGAGAGTTTAAAATGCCAGGGATCCTTTGATCTCTCTACTATAAAAGCAGAACCATGTATGTGTCACATGATGTGAGATGTATACAATCTCAGGGAGAAAACACCAGTACACAGATCTGGCCTGATGATAAAGGTCTATTAGTTTCTTTTTTCTCTGTTAGTATAGTTTACGTTTTCTGAGAATGCATATTTTATTAGCTTTAGATATAGAGTGATTTTTTTTTAACTGCAAGGGAAATGGAGGGATATTCAATTGGGGGAGGGGGCAATTAAGTGTAATCACACATAATTCTGTATTCATTTATTACCTATGAATTCATTCAACAAATACTCAGTGAATGAGAAGACCCAGACTAACTGCACGAGTCCTAGGAGCTGAAAAGACCCGAGTTCTCGAGTCTGAAAATTAATCCACAGTGAGCTCGTTTTCTCGGTCTGGACGGAAGACTGACGATGGCTTTAGATCGAACCACATAAAACCGCCGGCTTCGTGGGCCAAGAGCGGTGGGATATGGGCAAATTCGCGCGGTTCAGCTTCATCCATTCACCATTCTTTTGCATGTCAAATATCCGATTTTATTTATTTTTCCTTTTTTCTACTCTTCTCCCCTCCCACAAAAATTTGGGAACGGGGCTTGCTTTGCGGGTGCCCTAGGCAACGACCGCCGAGTCTGCTCCCGGGAAAATGAACAAGCGCCGGGAGCGCGGCCTGACTCTTGTCCCTGAGAAAAAGGTTTGATAGGGAAATCCCCCATGTCTCGGCTGCGGCCAGTCACGCCGGTCGGTGCGGGCCGGGCCGGGCTGCGTGGACGCGGTCGCGCGCGGTGCCCATCTGCCCGGCCCTGCCAGCCGCTGACCTCCAAGCTGTCACTCCCGGCTGCAAGGCGCCTCCCGCTCCGCCTATTCAGAGCGTGAATGCGGCGCGGTCCCAGCCGACCCGCCGCCAGGCTGCGCGGCTCCGAGCCGGCCCGGCACCCCACAGTTTACACCGCCCGGCCTCGGGGCGCCCCATTCAGGCGGGCCTGCATGCAAAAGAGCCGGCCATTAGATCATCGTAATTATCCCATTGACATCGCCCGGGGCCCCCGTGGGGCACGGGAGCCCATCAAACGCGGCCCTAATGAGGCGCTCCAGGCCCTTTGTGCGCGCGCCGCCCCCCTCGCCGCGCGCCGCGGCCGCGGACAGGCGGTCCCTTTCAGCCGCGGCCTCCCCCCTGACCCCCGACCCCGGGGTTATGACATCAGCAGCCCTGATTTGTGATCATTTTTATTGGCACACACTCGGCGCTTGTTTCCTGTGTTTAACTCGGGCGAAACTGATTGGAATCTAATAGGCGTCCGCCGCGTTCTCACAGCGCGCGCCCATTGTGCCCGCGGCGGCCCCGGGCTTCATTATCCCGGTGCACGGAGCCGCGAAGCGCCGCCGCCGCGCCGGACAATCCCCAGCAGATGTCCACAACTTTATGAGTTTTAATTAAAATGTTCTACTTATTATATCAATGCACTTCCCTCCTCCCCACCCCCAATGAAAAAGATGTTACTTGCATGTACTGTTTTGCAAATGACGCCTTCATAGGGATGATTAAGAGACGCTTCTTTGGAGCTAATCGGGGTTCTCTCCCTCCCCTTCCCTTTTAACATGCTGCTGCTAAATTATTATCTTTTAGAAAAAGAATTAATTAAACTCTAGGTTTAAAAAGATTCTGTTTTCTTATGTCACAACAACTCCACGTAGCAGGAAAACTGTGTACGTTTCTTGCTTCTTACGCGAAAAGATGCCAATTTACGAGAATTCCTTAATTTCTTCAAACGTGGCTTGACAGACGCGACTTGGCGTTTTCAGGTTTTCTTGGTCCCTTCAACAGCATTTTTGGTTGGTGCCTCCCGCTTCGCCCCCGGCAGTCCCCCAAACTGTTTGACTCAGTAAAGGACGTTATTGTTGGTTCATGACTCCAAGTTTATGAAAGATTCACTTTAAACAGAGCAGTTTGGGCTTTTTAAAAGTATAAACTCGATACTCTCTGCAAAACTTCTTCAGCACATATGGTTTTTAATGTAATTTTGTTTAACCGCAACCATAATTTAATTTGCCATAAAACTGAAATGAAAGGATATTACAAACGAGCTTTTGACTTGAGTGTCAGTTAAAATAACCATTTGCTGAGAGGCCAGATTTTAAAGAAAATGGCATCATTTCATTGCAAGCAGGGCGCCAGAATTTGAAAGAAATTTCTTGTTTTAAAGTTACCTATGACTGGAAAAGCTTAGTCTTTATGTAAGAGATCATATCTGGACTCCAGTGGTAGTCCTCCCATGTTAAAATACTCTTGGCCTTGAATGAAAAATCAAAATTTAGGAAGATGATTCAATCAGAATGGTATAAAGTGCATTGTACAAAGAAAAATCATGGAGGACAGTTTTCAGTTTTTAAAATTCGTCACCAGTAATTACAGGAAAAGTAGAGGAGTTGAGGACATTTTATTCACCATAACCGCCTCCACCCAAGTTTCAAAACACCATTAACATGATGTCTCCATTCACGAGAGCCCTGGGTTCTATATAAAGAATGATCTCTTTTATTGTAGCCACATATTGTTTACGATTTAGTTTAAGTCCTGCAAATTTTTTAGAGACTTCGCCTTGTTTACACAAACTGCGATTTTGCAGGCTGCAACACTGCAGATGGCTTCAAACAACAACTGCTTCTCAGCCCAACCTTGAGTACTCCTGATTATGCCTAAATTTTCTCAGCTGTGACCTGAGTCTCCATTTTCTGTCACTTCATACAAGGATACAGAACGTCACCAAGAGAAAATTTCTTTCTTGAAGCTTGATAAAACAGAAAACAGTGGCCACAGCCCAATTCAAATGAAACTAAATAGCTTTAAAACACACAAACACACATATATGCAGACCCCCTCCCCAATTCTGCTTTCATCATCACAGCCCACAAAAAAATGGTAAATTTTCTCGTTCTTCACTACCCAGCCTCAATTTTCATTACCAGCAACTTAAAGTCTTGTGCTGAGTCTCACTGGAGCGATGAGTAATGAGGTTTCATTTCTAACCTTAAACTCTTAGAATGTTTCATTCCACATCCAGGTTAAGAGAGTAATGGAGTTTGGGCATGAAAAACACCACTATTATTTCCAAAAATATAACTGCGCTTTTGCAGATACCTCTGACCGTTTCCCAGGCTGACTTGGCCTAGCACTTCAAGGAGATGTCATCACATCTCCTTTATCAGGGGCTCAAGGATTAAAGGCAGTTGAAATGAAAACCGTGTGCTTTGCAATGATTAGGTTTATACAAAATCTGCAGGCATATTGGAGCTGTTAGAAATGCAACCTCAGAACGGTAAATATTTATCCATCCAAATCCTTCAGCAGAATCTTCAGAGAACTGGGTTTCTGCTGTAGTTCCCTAGAGCAGATCAGAGACCCTCCAGGGGATTACCTGCTCACTGCCAGGCAAAAGATGCTCAAGTTCAAGCTTAGAAGATGCTATTAGAGCAGCAGTGTCCAGAAGAAACATAATATGAGCCACAAATGTGAGCCACATGTGGGATTTTAAATTTTCCTAATACACTACATTTAAAAAAAAAAAAGAAAGGAAGGAAGAAAATCCAGGTGAAATTAATTTGAATAATGTATTTTATTTAAGTCAATTATTTAAGCCAATGTACCCAAAATATTATCATTTCAGCATGTCACCAATGTAAAAACTTATTAATGAGATATTTTACATTATTATTTAAGGTACTAAGTGTTTGCAATCCAGTGTATGTTTTACACTTCTGGCCTGTCTAAATTGGGGCCAGCCATGTTTCACATGCTCAAGAGCCACGTGGGGCAGTGTCTGCTACACGGGACAGCACCATGTGTCATAGTAGGTGAGAGAAAGGGAAGGGGGCAGAGGAGTCAGAGGGACTGAGTGACCTACTCAAACAATGATAGTGATTTGGACAAGTATAATATTTATGGAGGGTATATATTGAAGGCAGAGCCAAGAAGACATACTGAGGGATTAGACAGAGGGTAGAATCAGGACAGTGGTATAAAGGGCTGTGATAAAGACTGTGGCCAGAACTATTGGGTCATGGAATTACTGGTTAGTTACCAGGAACATTTGCTGTGACTTCAGCATGAACCAGCGATTGTCTGAGGCAGGTACTCTGATTGTTCCCATTTTACAGATAAGATAACCAAGGTTCAGAGAGATGAGACTACCTTCCAGACAGCTAGACTCACTGAGTTCAAATATTACTCCTGTGTCTCCAGAGGCCAAGGTTTCACCTCCACCACTGCTGTTGTCCTCTCCAGAATCTTAGCAGAGGTGAGAGCTGAAAGCGTGTCTCTCTCCCTTTCTCTGCTGAGTGCGCTCTGGGATGATGGGGAAGGGGAGTGCTATGGCAAGATTCATCTTCTCCCCTGGAGTCTTAAAACCTCCAAGCCTGTGTTGGGGCAGAGCGGTAGACTTGGTTCTGGTGCTGGATTCTTTGCCTCCTTGGTTGCAGTTACCTGCTAACAGCCACCATGAAATCTGCACAGTGAGGGCCCAGACTGTGGGAGACACATCTCTGAGGGACACTGCAGTAGGCTGACTAATGGCCCCAAAGATACCCAGATCCCAATCTCTAGAATTTGTGAACGCTACATTATATGCAAAAGGGGCTTTGCATGTGTGATTAAGGATCTTGACATGAAGACATTATGCTGGACTGTTCCCATGAGTCCTACATGTAATCACAGTGTCTGCTATTAGACAAAGGCAGAGAGAAATTTAGTGACATGGAAGACCAGGCAATGTGGGCAAGTTGCTATGCTGCTGGCTTTGAAGACAGAAGACTGTGGGGCTGCATACCAAGAAATTCAGCCTGTAGAAGCTGAAAAAGGCAAGAAAATGGAATCTTCCTGGGGCTCCAGAGGGAGTGCAGCCCCACTAACACTCTGATTTCAGTTCAGTGAGACTTGGTTTGGGCTTCTGGCTTCCAGAAATGTAAGACAATACATTTCTGTTATTTTAACCCTCAAGGTAGTGGTAATTTGTGACAGCAGCCCTATGGCCCCCCTCAGTACCTCTCAAGTAGACTCAGTGGTTGAGTGTGGAGGATCTGGGGTCACGGCAGCTGGACTCATCCTCATCCCACCATTGACAGCTCTGTGACCTTCGGCAGGTGAATGCGTTTCTCTGAGCCAAGGGTTCCTCAGCTTACCATGAGAGGATCTGACTTGAGGGACATCAGAGAATCAAACAAAAGCCAGGTCCTCTCCCCTAAATGTGCATATCCATAGCATTTATATTTAGTGGTTCCAGAAGTTGCAGTAGAATGCTTGAAGGTTAAGATGGCCCCAAACTCATTCATTTTCTGGGACTCCAAATACATGTATATTAACAAATACGGCTTTTAAAAATTGTGGCATATTTTTATTGTTTGCTGTCACCTTAAAATATGCCCCTTTGTCACATTGGATTATTTTGAACTGAAGGCAATTGATAAAAAGCAGATGCAGGAAGGAGACTGTGAACCCCCCCCGTCCCCCCTCCACACCTTCTACCTAAAAGCAGAGTATAAATTTCCTGTCTCAAGATGAGGAGAGCATTCTTATCCCTGGAGATGGTAAGTCAATATGAGATGAATCTGCACAAATGTATCTCCTAAGATAATCCTTATCTCTAGTTTTCCCTCAAATATTTTCTAGTCACTCTCTCAGAATTTTCTGCCCCTAGACCAAACCTTTTTTTTTTCTTTGTCTTGATGTTTCCATAATTTATCATTCTTTGTTAAACTGGTATATAAGCTCTCAGGCTTATCTTTTTCTTTGGGTCTCCACTGTTTACATGTGAACAACTCCACATACATGTAATAATATAAACACCAAATAAACTTTACATGCTTTCTCCTGTTAATTTGTGGGTTTTTTTGGTCAATTAACTCTCAGAACTTGAGAGGGTGGAAGAAAAATCTTTCCTCCCTTACACATTTAGCAAAGCAATTCCTTTAACACTCATGATTATAATGCTATATAATTGTGTTATTCCCAAGAAAATTGTGAGAACTGTAAAAATAATATTTTATGGTGTCCTATGGGCAGAGTCGTCTGGAACACAAGGCAAAGATATGATGGTTTGAAAGTCTGGCTTCTTGCTATCCCTGTCAGGGTTCTTGGGCTGTGTGTAAAACATCAGTAAAAGTAACATCCAATGTTGACATCTAAGGCCTTCCAAGAAGGCCTAGCTCTGTGCTAAAGACTCCTAAAGCTCATATAGGAACCACCGAGCCCCCCCTGGATCCAAGGTTACAACAAATGGTTGTGCACAGATGTGTGATTGCCATGGCCAGCCAGTACTTTGGGAGTTATAGTAATAAACACACTGAATTTGTTTTTAACCTAAAAGAATTAAGGCTATTATTAGAAGGATGAAGTGAAGAAAGATGTGGGGGGCATGGGGATGAATAGAATCTTCATCTTTCACAAAAGGAAACCAGAAGGTAATGTTTAAAACTGAGAGGCATAGGATAGCAAGATAGGTATGCTATTACAAGGTGACAATAAATAAAAAACAAGAAACTGAATCAAAATTAATTTTCTATAGGGAGAATTGAGATTGGGGAAGGCGGAAACAAGGAAAGGTTCTGTCATTGCTGTTCTTAGAGATTTGGATATCTTCGACTTTTAAAATTGTATGCCTGGGCTTGGCATCCGTAGCTCAGTGTTTAGGGCACTGGCCATATACATTGGGGCTGGTGGGTTCGAACCTGGACTGGGCCTGCTAAACAACAATGATCACAACAACAAATTAGCCAGGTGTTATGGCAGACGCCTATAGTTCCAGCTACTTGGGAGACTGAGGCAAGAGAATAGCTTAAGCCCAAGAGTTTGAGGTTGCTGTGAGCTGTGACACTATGGTACTCTACTGAGGGTGACACAGTGAGGATTTAGTGAGACTCTGTCTCAAAAATAAAATTGTATGGGCGGCTCCTGTGGCTCAGCGAGTAGGGCGCCGGCCCCATATACCGAAGGTGGCGGGTTCAAGCCAGGCCTCGGCCAAACTGCAAAAAAAAAAAAAAAAAAAAAAATAGCCGGGCGCTGTGGCGGGCGCCTGTAGTCCCAGCTACTAGGGAGGCTTAAGCCCAAGAGCTGGAGGTTGCTGTGAGCAGTGTGATGCCATGGCACTCTACCCAGGGCGATAAAAGTGAGACTCTGTCTCTACAAAAAAAATAAAATAAAATAAAATTGTATGCCTGCATTTTTTTTTATTTAAAAGATATATAAATTAAGTGAAAAATGTCATGGAAAAAGATTTCAAAGTGCAATAAACCAATATGAAGAATGGAGAATGAAATAAAATCTCTGCAGCTTTGTAGGCTGGTGCTGGGAGGGTAGAAGTGGGTTCTGGGAAGAGGGGATCCTAGGAAGTGGGTGATCCTGGGAAGAGGGGGTCCTACAAAGAGGAGGATTCTGGGAAGAAGGAGGTCCAGGGAGAGGTAGATCCCTGGAAGAAAGTGTGGAGGGGTCCCAAGAAGAGGAGGATTCTGGGAAAATGGGGGGAAATGGAAGGGTCCCAAGAAGAGGATGATTCTGGAACACAGTGGGTCCTGGGAAGAAGGGAGTCTTCCAAGAAGAGGAAGATCTTGGGAAGAAGGAGGTCCTGGGAAGAGGAGAATCTTGGGGAAAAGGTGGGGGTCCCAAGAAGAGGAGGATCCTGAGAAATAGGAGGTCCTGGGGAAAGGAGGATTTGGGGAAGAAGGAGGTCCTGGGGGAAAAGGGGGGTATCCCAAGAAGAAGAGGGTTTTAGGAAAATAAAGTTCCCAGGAAGGGGAGGATCTGAGACAAAGGGAGTCCTGGGAAGAAGGGGGGGTCCCAAGAAAAGGAGGATCCTGGGCAAAATGGGGGAGAGTTACAGAGAGAGGAGGATTCTGGGAAGAAGGGAGTGTTGTCAGATAAAATAGAGTCTGTGGGGACAAGTATTTTCAAAACTGCCTTGACTTTAATGCTGTCTCCAGGTCTTTGAAGCCAGACCACCAGGCCAGGGAGAGTTGAGAGGGAGTCATGCCTCCTACTCAGCCTGGGGGGTGCTCATCTGCTGGACCCCCAGAAGGGAAAAGGGGGTTGAAACTGTGGAAACCGGTTTATTTCATTTTGCACCAGTGGAATTTAGAGGCTGGGGTGGGAAGAACGAGGAATAATAAAAATGAGAATAAGCATGGCTATCAGGGCAGGAAGCTGGCCTGCATGGCCTCGGTTTCGACAGACCTTACTTTGTCCAGTCCTCACAACCACCAAGGCAGGTAAGGAGTCAAAAACGTAATGACCCCATTTACTGATAACACACACAAGTGCTGCCTTTCATCAAGTTCCTGTTGCAGGCCAGGCACGGGGCCAGACATTTTGCATGCGTCCATTATCTTACTGAAATACCAAGTTTAGCGAATATAATTCAGGACTTATGAATACAAAAAAATTATTCCTCGTTTACCTGAAATTCAAATTTAACTGAACCATATTTTAGGTAGCGACTTTATACTGAACTCACACAACAATAATAGCTACAATTGTCATCCCATTTCCAGATGAAGACTCTGACCTCAGAGAAGTAAATTTATTTACCCAAAGCCACAACCTGGGACTTGTGTCTATCTGGGCTTTATATCACTATCATCTCCTGTAAGGAGCCCAGGAGAACACAACAGTATATTCACAAACACCACTCCTCTAAGCACCTACTATGCGACGAATTTGCTGAGCACTTCACAGTTTCCCATGAGCCCACTTGGGGCTCCATTGCTGCCGTGTTATAGATGGAGAAACACAGGTGGGCAGTGCAGTGCACGTGGCCAACCTCACACAGCTAGCGTGGCTCCTAATAGTCCTGTGAAACTCTACCTACCATGTGGCAGATAAGACACTGGATTCCAGCTTTCTTTCTGCCCTGCCCCACTGCCTTTCCAAGGAGAGGTGGCCAAAGCATGGGGGAGGTATCTAGCCATAAGTAAGCACTTATTAGATTTCCAGGTCCCATTTGGACCAAGGCAAAAACAGCATGTAGAACTCTGGGGAGTATGTGCTTCCATCGTGTAAAACAGAAGGTAGGTTGGGGAACTGCAGCTGCTTCTGTATGCCTAGAATCTTCTGGACTGGTACATAGCTATCCCAATAGTTGACGCCAAGGAGGAAAGAGGCTTATATTTTTGCTTCACATCAGGAGCTGGCAAAATTATCCAGATAATGGAAAACTCTTGAGTAATCTTGCAGACAGGGGTTAAGTGTGCTTCAGAATTACATGGTCTAAAGCAGGGGATGGCAAACCACAGTTTGCAAGCCAAATCCAGCTGGCTGTCCATTTTTGGAAAGCAAGTTTTATTTGGATGTGGCCAGCCCATTCATAATGTGCTGATTATCCTGCTCTGGATGTGGCCGTCCCGGTCCTTTGTAGAAGAGCGCTCCCATCCCCTGCTCTATACCTTCTGCGCTATTTGATTTCATCTGAGATGACTTCCTTCCTGTAATCTGTTATTAAATCATCTTTCCTTATCTCAGCGGTCCAGGTGGGCAGCTGAGGGAAAAAGTGGCCAAGAAGACACCCCAGCCCTTGGCTTCTCCTTCCGCACTGCTCAGGCCTCTGCTCCTGCCATCAGAGCACCCTGTCAGAAAAGGCACCGCTGTTATGAGGACTGTAAGCAGGAATTTCTTCGGGGACTCAAACTGCTGTCATTTGGCTTCCATGTGATGTACTGTGTGGATCACAAAGTGACAAGTCTTCACTCTCTGATGGGATAGCTACTTAGAGCCACTTAGATACTCAGGTGCATTTTAATAGTTTCCAGTGGCCGCTATAACAAATCAGCATAAATTTTGTGCCTTAAAACAGCACAGATGGGCCGGGAGCGATGGCTCATGCCTATAATCCTAGCAGTCTGGGAGGCCAAGACGGATGAATTGCTTGAGCTCACAAGTTCAAGACCAGCCAGAGCAAAAGTGAGACCCTGTCTCTACTAAAAATAGAAAAATTTAGGCAAGAGGATTGCTTGAGTGTAGGAGACCAAGAACTAGGCTTATAGAAGCAGCCACCGCTTCTTGAGGGAGGCTCTGGGAGGGGGACAATCTCCTAGCTAGCACGGAGATGTTTTGCAGCCCAGACACAGGCCCTCAAGCAACTGCATGCATTAATGAGATAAGATCTGTCTGCTGGTTAGCAAGCAGGTGTTGAAACTTGGACATTTGTGGGGTAACAGGGTGGGACCCGAGCCCCTGGGGAAAGAGCACATAGCGGCCATTAAGTACGGAGCTCCAGTATGAGGCCCCCCACACCTGTTGTATAATGCTTCAATAAAAGACCATGACAGAGGTTACTGGGGCTCTCCCTGCACCTATGGGAAGCCCACCTCTTGCAGGCATGTACTTTCAATCTGTGCCCAGCTGTTTTTATTTGCACAGGGATGGGGTGCCCATAGTGGGCACCAACACTTGAGCCCAAGAGTTGGAGGTTGCTGTAAGCTAAGACACCATGGCACTCTACCCAGGGTGACAGCTTGAGACTCTGAGTCAAAAAAAACCAAAAAACCACCGATGATGTCCAGTCATGGTGGCTCATGCCTGTCATCCCAGCACTCTGGGAGGCTGAGGTGGGCAGAAAGCCTGAGCTCACGAGTTAGAGACCGGCCTGAGCTAGATCGAGATCCCACCTCTAAAAGAAGCCGGGCACTGTGGTGGGCGCCTGTGGTCCCCGCTACTCTACTTGGGAGGCTGAGGGAAGAGGATCCCCTGAGCCAGGAATCTGAGATGGCTGTGAGGTATGACACCAAGGCACTCTACTGGGGAAGACAAAGTGAGACTCTGCCTCAAAAAAAAAAGACAACACAGGTGTGTCATCTTATACCCCTAGAGGTCAGAAGCCCAAAATACGTCTTAGGGAGCTAAAATCAAGGTGTAAGCAGGACGGAATCTGGACACTGCGGAGGAGAATTTGTTTCCTTGCCTTTTCTAGCTTTTGGATGCCACCTGCGTTTGGTGGCTTAAGCCCTATTCCTCTACCTCGAAGTCATGATGCAGCACCTTCCACTCCCTCGCCCTCCCTCTGCCCGCCTCTCTCCTGCCTCCCTTTATAATTACATTTCACATCCAGCTCACCCAGGTCATCAAGTATAACCTCCCCATCTCAGAATCCTCCGTTCAACCACAGCTGCAGTGTCCTTTTGCCATGTAAGCTAACATATTCACAGGTTCCAAGGATTAGTATGTGGCCATCATTCTGCCCACCACCGAGAATTCACACAGCCTCACTCCTGGCTTTGTTTCCTATTTCTATTACATCCCTACTCTTATTTTCCTAGCTTCTTTTTCTCCTGACTTCTAATTTATGTTTCCTTCTTGTAGTTTATGTATCCTGTAAGTCTCTTTAAATTTTCTTAGAAGGAGAGGTAAAAATACATTAACAATTTCTTTCCTTTTTTTTTTTTTACACGTACATGTGTTTATTAGGTTTCCACTTTTTTGCCTTCACAGAATTTAAAAGGATTAAAATTTAATAACAATAACCATGTTTAAGATAAGGACTAGAAACAAAAACCTTGTAAAGAATGAAAGAGGAGACATTCAGAAAAAAAATCGGATGATTGCTGCATCGAAATATTAAGCAATAATAATAATAATGCAAAGAAAGTAACATTCACATTGTCAGATAAGAGTATGTCTATTATAAAATGATTTGACTCTGAGGCTCAGTTTGGAGTCATCGGTTAAATTCTTATTTTTTTTCCAAAGTCTCAAAAAATAAACAACTAATGTTTGATAATTTTTCTTTTCAACTCAACAGGTGCCCACTAAATGGATGCCCCACACAAGCCATCCCAAGCTTGCTTCTGAGCTGTGGTGGTCACTGTGATGCACGAGATTCTGTTCCTGCCACAGGAGGACAGGAGTGGCCCGTGCACCAGCGAGTGACCTTAGGAGCGCTACAGGTGGGCTAGGAAGCAAGCTGGGGTGCCCAGATCTGAGGAGGGTTCTGGGAGGGCTGGGGTCATTGGGGCTCCATAGAAGGGGAGGGTTTTTAAGGTGGAGGAGAAGGAGGAGGAGGAGGAGGCAGCCAGGTGAAGAGCTGGCCTTCCTTCCCAGGATGATGTCAATTCAGTCAATAGCACGTCGGTGGCTGCCAAAACGCGGCTCCTGTACACTCAGGAGAGAGAAGCAGAATGGTGTGTGGGAGGCGCTCTGGCAGCAGTGGCTGTGAGAGAAGCCGGCAGACTCATGTCCCTGCTCCATCACCTCCCTGCTGTGTGACCCAGTGACCCAGCAGCACCCAGTCCTTGTGGGCCTCACAGAGTAGGCTTGAGCACAGAGCCCCTTCTCAGGATTGGGAGGACCAAACGCGGAGGCCCTGGGAGCTAAGTCAGGCAAACAGGGCTCTCAGCGCTGAAGCTGGAGGTTCTGGGCAAGCACGAAGCCATCTGGCCCTTTATGAAGAGTGCCGCCCTGGCCTCAGGCTGCTGGGTGGCCATTGTGGCTGGAGAGGACCCCAGCAAAGGAGGGTGGCTCAAGTGGAAAGGGCCCCTGCAGCTGGGAGGATGGGGAGGGTGGGCTCCCCCTGTTGCTATTTCCATGGCAGGCCCTGCCCCCGTGCTCCTGGGCTCTGGAGGTGCCCACCAAGACCAGATCTTGCTGTCAACTTGCATACTGACCAGGAGTCCTGGGGCGCCCCCAAGAAATTGACCCTGGAGATCCAAATCCCTGAATCTGTGAAATTTCATCTACCCTCTAAATAAGAGGAAGAGCCTGTGAAGGAGCCCCAGCTCTGAGGATTCGGGGTGGAGGGCAGAGCACACAGCGGTCATCAGGAGCCAGACCCGGGGTGGGGTTGGGGAACAGTCCAAAATGTCAGCAATGCAAAAAATAAACATTGATGTTAATTCTAAGGAACGAGGTTTTGTTTTATTTACTTTTATCCAAAGCAGAACATTTTCAACATAAACTCGTCGTCTTGATCAGACAAAGAGGATGGCATTTTCCCACACGTGGCTGAGAGCAGGGTGGGCACTGAGCGTGAGGGGGTCAGTCTGTGTCCGGAAGGGCTGGCCTCCAAGGAGGGCGAGAGCAGAGGCTGCTCGCTGCGGGGGGTCAGGTCCACCAGCTCAGATGAAATTTTGGGCTCTGAAATCCCTGCAGTGAGCATGGAGAAAAGGGAGAGAAATGGGCTGGGGTTTGCAAGTCAAATAAAAATGAGAGAGCAGAGAGGGAGGACACTAAGGATTGGTGTAACAAACTGCCAGGTGCTGTCATCCACTCATTCGACAAGTCCTGGAACAAGTTTACTGCTCAATGGAAGGTCCCGTAAAGCTGGGCCCTTGGGGACCGTGAGAATAAATCCACCGTGAATCCCATTGCCACTTCTCACCTTGGGGATTGAAATAGGCACCACCCCAAAGGCTGGGAGCGGGGACCTGCCTGGGTGTGCGTGTGTCTGCCACACACGGCTTTGGCCAATGCTTTCCCGAAAAGTACAATATTTGCCAAAATTAAATATGGAAAGAGGCAGTGTCAGTTGGAGCTGGCGTTTCCTCTGCTGCCAAAATGGAGCATCAGAGTAATTTCCTAGGTCCTCTCAGGCTTCTGAGCTTCACCCCCATTCCCACTCCAGCTTCCAGGGGAGAAATGCTGAGCAGTGTCCCCCATGTTAGTGAAGCATCTGGGGGCCCAGAACGTGATTTGGGAAGCACTGGGCTGAGTAACCTCCTCTGCCTACTAACACGCTCAGGGTCTCATCTTCATGGAAATCTTGAGCCTTCTCTGCCTGGCTTGGGGGGTCCTAATAAAGAAGGAGGTCCAAGAGATTCCCCTGTAAGAAATGAAGGAATTAGTGACCACGCCTTCATTTCTTCCAGGGAGGAAAGTTGGGGCTCAAATTCAAAAGGTTGCCCTAAACAGTGATACCTACTAGGAAAAATCAGGCATATCCAGGTCTGGGCAAGGCTTCACGCTGGTTTTAAGGCCAACACCTCCCACCAATAAGTGGCCGCACTGCACTGTGCCGGGCTAGTACCCAGCATGCACCTGCTGACCTCCCCTTCCCCACCCCACACAAACTCAGCTACATCTAAAGCTTCTATGCTCTTCGTGAATATACACGCTAATACATGTCCTGACCCACGAGGCGGACAAAGTGCTACCACACGCTGTGTTTCACAGCTCTTACTTATTCCCAACTCCCTCAGAGAGGCGTAGCCAGCAGCTCACAGGTGGGTGCGGGAACCCCGAGCCACACTTTGCTGAGCAGCAGGGCATCTGCTGGCCAAGGGGTGAACCTGGAAGACACAGATTTGGGTGAAAACTGGGCTAAGTTGGAGGCTGTGATAAAGCTGATCATCTGTAACTCACTTCTTCGCACAGAAGAATGTCATTCTGGACCGTCCGTCGCCTTTTTCTCAAGGAACCTATCCCAAGCTGAGCTAGTTTAGGCAACTGATCACAGGAGGTGGCCACATCCTGGGAAAACAAAGGGCTGGGGAAGGGGCTGGGACAGGGATGTAGATTCCCAATCCTCTCTCAGCCCCCCTGTTTTCTCCCACCATTGTGTAAAGACACATGACCGTGTTTCCCTGCTGTTCTAGCAGTTCACTACCCTCTCTCTCTTTTTCTTTTTGAGACATCTCACTCTGTCACCCTGGGCAGAGTGGTATGGCCTCAGCCTACCTCACAGTAACCTCGAACTCTTGGGCTCAAGTGATCCTCTTGCCTCAGCCTCCAGAATAGCTGCCGCCCTGGCCTGTCCTGTAGATACATGTGGCCTTGCGAGGTTGCACCTTTCAGTGGAGTACTGAGTTGGTAGCATTGCTCTCGGCTCCTAGGGGCCATTCTTAGGTCTTTTCCAGGAGGCCAGTAATAAAAGTCTCTCGTGCCTTGAGTACTTCTCATATTTCAGTCTCTGAATTCTTCTTCTGCCACCAGCTGGGGGGAACCTCTCTACTTTCACCAGGGCTCATTAGAGAGGGGCCCTCCAGGTCATCTCCCTTTTAGCACCAAGTCAGCTGATCAGTGACCTCCATTACATCACAGCCATGTGATGTAAATGATTGCTGATGATAAATCAGCACAGTCACAGTTCTGGGTCTTGGAACAGGACATCTTACAGGGGGCATTTTGGAATTCTGCCCGGCACAGAAGGACTTGGCCACACCATCTGAGATGTGTCTTTGTATGAAGGAGGGAAGCCTTTCCAAGAAGAGTCCCCCTAAGTCTCTCTGGCAAGGATTGGGTCTCCCACCCCTAACTGGATGCCAAGGAAGCTGGGAAAGTGAAGCCCTGACGCCTCTGGCCCCCATCACAGCTTGCACAGCTTGGCCAGGAGGGAAGAACATGGGGGAAGAGGCAGCCGTTGGAGGTAACAGCAGTGTCTGCCACACTTACTCTTGCAGGGTCCCCTTCACTCTGCAGTGAGGTGGGGACTCATTTACCTCTGGTGTTTATCTTTGGAAGACCTTCTAGGGAACAGTGTCTCATTCATAAGCTAGGACCTCAATAGCTACTTCCTGTATGGAAGAAAGTGCTCTGAAATTCTGGCGTTAATTGTATTGGTCAGCCTTTGCTGCCTAACAAATCCTCCCAAACTCACTGGCATAAAACAGCAAACATACTATTTTTAATTTCTTGTGATTCTATTGGTTGGGTGGGCAGTCTTCTAGTCTTAGCTGGTTTTGAGGGGGCAGACAGGCCTGTGACAGCCTCACTCACGTGACTGGGAGCATGTCTGAGATGGCCAGGCCTGTTCTCATGTGCTTGTTCCCCCCAGCAGCAGAGGAAGCCAAACCCCAGCATGGGAGATCTACTCAGACTTCTGTTTGCATGTTTGAGTCTCACTGACCAGCCAAAGGAAGTCATGTAGCCAAGCCAAGAGACAGGAATTGGACAAACTCTACCATTTGATGAGTGAAACTGTAAACATCATGGCCATTTTTTCCCCACTAGGGTCTTTATTTGGCACAGATTTCTGGGGCCAAATGATAGCCACCCAGATGTGCACTGTCCATTCTCTTGCATGGAATACAACACAGTTAAAAAGAGGCAACCCCCAACGACTCTCTCAGCCAGCCCTGATAGTCAGTGGTGGCTCCTGGGGACATCAGGCCTCCTCTGCTGTGCCTAGTAGGAATCAAGAACTTCCGGATGTATCTCCCAGGAAATGTTCAATCCTGATTCCAATCACCTCCACGCCACTGAAGTTTTCCATTTGGGGGAAAATCCATTTTACGCCCAAAGTTTTCATGTCTCAACATTCCAAAGTCACTATTGTTGACAACTAAACTAAACTTCTCAAGAAACGCAACCTTATTTATCTGTCAGAGAAAAGGCATCCCTTCCCGACACCTTGACCACCTTTTCATCACAGTCTGCAGGCATCTGTCAAAATGCACCGTGCCTTATAAATATGTATAATGCCAGTTCTCATATTTTGTGCTAGGAGAGGGTATCAATGCTACAATTAATTAGTCTAATTTGCATTCAAGACTATACATAATTAATTTCTTCATTAAAAGCTTTCAACATTTCTTTGCAGAAAGTGCAAAAGATCATTGATGAAGTTTGAAGAAGCAATTAGTAATAAAACATGTCAATGCCAGGATAGGAAGGTAGGAACAGGACATCCCTGTGCCACTCAACGCCAGGATGATACTGTGACTTGGAGACATTTGTTTTTCATCATTTCTGTTCTAGGTTGTCATTTTCAGTAAAGACAATCCTTGCTTATTCTCCCCCCAAGCTGTTTCTCCCCCTTGCATGGTGTCTATAAGCTGGCTAATCAGAAATACCTGACAGAATGGTTTGTGACTTATCCTTATGGTGTTCTATGGGAAGATTAAGAACAAAAAAGCAAAAAAAATGAAAAAAACAAGTATATTCTTCATATAACCATGATGGAAATATCAATAAAAAATTATAGTAATGAACATTGATTGAGTGTTTGCTATTTTTGCAGGTACTGCTAAAAACATCGTATGCCATGTCTCATTTAACGTTCACAGAATAATATCCTGAAGTTGTTGCTGTTTCTAATCCTGATTTAATATGTTAGGATGGGAGTCACCAAATTATGGGCCATTATCAGCCAAATCCAGCCACACGCATCTGTGTACAATGATCGTGTGAAAGAGATTCTGTGACCCACAAAGCTGGAAATACTTACTATCTGACTTTGCAATCACTTCCTATTGCTGTGATAGCAAATTACCATGAACTTGGCAGCTGAAAACTTCGCAAATGCATTATCTCCTAGTTTTAGATGTCAGAAGTCTGAATGGGTTGCAGTGGACTAAAATCCTTCTTCCTGGAGGCTCTGGGAAGAATCCGTTTCTTTGCCTCTTCCAGCTTCCAGAGGCTGCCCAAGTTCCTTGGCTTGTGGTCTCTTCCTCCGTCTGCAAAGCCAGCAATGAGCAGGCGAATATTTCTCACCTCCCACCTCTCTTTTCTAAGGAGTCTTGTGACTCCAGGCCCACCCAGATAATCCAAGATGATCTCCCCATCTCGAAATCTTTAATCACATATGCAAAATGTCATAGATCTTTTGTTATACAACAAAACATATTCATAAGTTCCAGGCATTAGGATGTGGTTGTTCACAGACTCTTTCCAGAAAAAAATTGCTGCCCCTTTGATCTGGAGATTGAGATATGGAGGAATTCTTTTTAAAAATAAATTAGACGAGTTCTCCCTCTGCTCTCAGCCTAGGCTTCTTCATTCAGAATAAAAGACACACACCATGCAAAACCCTGGCCAATCTGGCTCCCTACGCCCAAACACCTTCCTGCCTTCTTTTTCTCTTTTTCTGATCTTTACTTAATCTCTCTTGGTCACACCGATCTCTTTGTTTTGCCTACCTCAGGGCCTTTGCACTGGCTGTCCCTCCGCCTGGAGTATTCTTCCTCCCATTAACTCCTTAGCCAACCCTTTCACTTGCATTAGGTGTCTGTACAAATACTCCCCTATCAGAGAAGCCTTCCCTGCTGACCCTCTGTCAGACAGTGTCTGCCCTCTCCCTAGCTCCTTCTGTTCTGTTTTGTCCCAGCCCTTACCACCAGCTGACATGTTCTGCAAATTTATCAATTCCTTTCTTCAGTCTCTGCCTGCACTAGAATGTAAGTTCTGTGAGGATAGGAATTGGCCTGTTTTGTTCACTGTTGTGTTCAAGTGTCTAGAAAAATGTGTTGAGGATTCCTACACCGAAGATTCCCAATAAAACCTGTCATTCATGGTTGCAGGGACTGAATCCAGTGGTGTTAAGGCAGGTGTTGCACAAGGGGAAATTGTTTAGAACTGAATAGGTGGATACACCTGGGCAAGGGTCTTATGGCAAGTCTCAGCAAGAAGGCTGTTCAGTTAGTTGACAGTCTTACTTCCCAGGGGCATGTGTCTCCCGTGGCAGCCAAGTCTGTGGGTTTTGCTTGCTCTTCTGTATCGGTCAACACAGTTACAGGGAATTCTGTTGGTTTCTGTTCTCAAATGCCTACTGAGTGTATAGCAGGTATTCAACTATTTGCTGAACGGATGGATGAATGAATGAATGAATGAATGGATATATGGTGGCTTGATTTACCCAAAGCCTCTTAACTAGTGAGGGGGAGGAACCAGGATTTGAATTGGAGGCCACTTGACTCCAGCCCGGAAACCCTTACACAGCTCACTAGCTCCGACGTCCTTACATCTGACAAACTTCTCAAGGGTAGGAAAGGCAGTATTTTGTCTCCTTTACCTACTTACCCATAGCTACCCTTTACTTCTGAGCTACTTCCTTATTTAAAACTGTAAAGTACTGGGGTTTTGCTATATAACTCATGGGCAGTCAGGAATAGAGTTCATCCTCAAGAAACGCTAGTTATTGCTATTGTCATTAGCCAAGTTCTACATCCTAAGAGATGTCCTGAAACTAGAAATCAGACAGATCTGGCCCTGCCTCTGTTTCCCTCTACATGTCTTTCTCCTTCCTCCTCTCAAATTCTTTCGTCTGCAACATGCTATAGGAAATACCTTCAGGGAAGATGGTGTCTCCGTGTTCCCTTCTCTGGTCATCCAATAAACATTTGTTCACAGTCAATGGGTCATTCAGGACGGACACTCAAGCATCAGGTTTATCGTTTGTCTGTTTTCTCAATGGCACCCAAAATACATTTTCTATTCCCAGCACCCACATTTGGACAGTTCCGACCTCTCCTTTGAATGGGTTTACCTGATGCTTCCCGATCAGAATATAAATGTTCCATTTGGTCCTGGAAGCCTTCCTGCATGAAGACAGTTGCATCTCATATAGTTTTCACGTGGATAAAAGGGCAGAACATACCTAAAGAGCTTAGCCCAGTGCCTAGAACGGAGTACACATTCCATGGAGTCAAAATCATTCCTACCGTGACTGCTAAATTGTGGTGACAATAGGGCACCTGATCATCCTGCCCAGGCTTTCCTGAGAGTTGATCTCAACCTTCACAGAGGAGAGGTTTTCCAATTGAAATAAGAATGATCGAGGGCCTCAGCGCCTGTATCTCAACGGGCTAAGGCGCCAGCCACGTACACCTGAGCTGGCAGGTTCGAATCCAGCCCAGGCCCACCAAACGACAATGACAGCTACAACCAAAAATGGCCGGGTGTTGTGGCGGGCACCTGTAGTCCTAGCTCTTCGGAGGCGGAGGCAGGAGACTCGCTTGAACCCAGGAATTGGAGGTTGCTGTGAGTTGTGATGCTACATCTCTCTATCCAGGGTGACAGCTTGAGGCTCTGTCTCCAAAAAAAAAAAAAAAAAGATCAAGGAATCACAGTTGTGAGAAGGAAAGGATTCTGTGCCTATATCTAAGGGGGGAAAATCACTTTTCTTTCCAGGCACTAAAGATGACCTGATCCAAGGTCCAAAATCTAAGCTACCTTCTCCAAGTCATTGTGATTTTCTAAATCCCTGGGAAATACAAAATATTTTAATATTCGAACATCATCTGGATCTCTTTCCCTGACCTCCATTCATACCTAATTGATTGTGAAAACAAACCCAATGGGGTGGGTAGCCTGCTGTTTGGAAGACTCTAAATAAACACTCCTCACCCAGGAGGGTGCTAATTCAAGAGAGAGCCTATTTTAAAGGGTAGTTTTTTTTTTTTCCATATATACTTATGCAGATAGCTGTGTCTCCAATGATGGCTACTGAAGTTTTTTGAGAATCATTCTGTAAAACCACAAAAGAGCAGCAAATGCCAATTCACTGTCAAAAGAGAAAGGTCTCTAGAGACAGAGGGTGTCCTTACAAGTGTAAATCGCCCTGAGTGTGGGGGTGTAGCCAGAGAGGGGAGCTCAGGCCACTCAGAGGACCAGAAAATCCTTGTTGGCGGTTTATGATGTAAATCGGGGCTTCCTTCATTAAAGGTTCTTTAATTTGAGGCACATCTCCCAATTTCATACACAATGCTACATAATGGTTATGCATAACCCATCATTCAGAATAACTCCAGAAATTATTTAAAATAATTAATGTTCTCCCCTCAGCCAAGCCTAGAATAGAGAGGCCAGGCATCCTTCCTGTGAGAGAGGCATTCAAGTAAAGGGCCTCGCCTGGGCTAGCCAAGCTTTATATTGAAAACAACAAAAATAGTGAAAACCATAGTGCTTAGTGAAAAATATGAAGAAAATAATTAGATTTTTAAAGTATATACCATTTATACTTTAAATTAAATTAAATTAAAAATTTATACACATAGGCTCAGCGCCTGTAGCTCAGTAGCTACAGCCACATACACCGGAGCTGGTGGGTTCGAATCCAGCCCAGGCCTGCCAAACAACAATGCCAACTACAACAAAAAAATAGCCGGGCATTGTGGCGGGTGCTACTTGGTAGGCTAAGACAAGAGAATCCCTTAAACCCAAGAGTTGGAGGTTGCTGTGAGCTGTGAGGTTGCTGTGACGCCATTGCACTTCTACCTAGGGCGACATAGTGAGACTCTATCTCAAAAAAAAAAATTATACGCACAGATTAAAAATATACACAAATAGGCTCGGTGCCCCTATGTCAGAGGTTAGGGCGCCAGCCACATACACTGGGGCTGGTGGGTTCAAACCCGGCCCAGGCCAGCTAAACAACAATGACAACTAGAACAAAAAAATGGTTAGGCATTGTGGCAAGTGCCTGTAGTCCCAGGTACTTGGGAGGCTGAGGCGAGAGAATCACTTAAGCCCAAGAGTTTGAAGTTGCCGTGAGATGCTACAGCACTCTACCAAGGGTGACAAAGTGAGAATCTGGGGTGGTGCCTATGGCTCAGCGAATAAGGCGCCGGCCCCATATACTGAAGGTGGCGGGTTCAAACCCAGCCTTGACCAAACTGCAACAAAACAAAAACAAAACAAAGTGAGAATCTGTCTCCAAATATCTATCTATCTATGTATCTATTTATTTAGGCTCCATGCCTATGGCTCAAAGGTCTAAGGCGCCAGCCACGTACACCTGAGCTGGCGGGTTCGAATCCAGACCAGGCCCACCAAACAACAATGATGGCTGCAGCCAAAAAATGGCCGGGCATTGTGGCGGGCACCTGTAGTCCCAGCTACTTGGGAGTGAAGGCAATTCCTCGCTTGAGCCCAGGAATTGGAGGTTGCTATGAGCTGTGATGTCACAGCACTCTATCCAGGGTGACAGCTTGAGGCTCTGTCTCAAAAATATATATTATATATATATATGTATATATACACACACACACATATATATGTATATGTGTATATATATGTATATAAAGCAAAAATTCACCCCACTCCACCACCCCACCCTGTCTCTACAAAAATAGAAAAAATTAGCCAAGCATGATGGCAGGCACCTATAGTTTCAGCTACTCAGGAGGCTGAGGTAGGAGGATGGCTTGAGCCCAGGAGTTTGAGGTTGCACTAAGTTCTGATGATGCCACTCCACTGTAGCCCAGGTGACAGAGAGAGACCCTATCTTAAAACAAAACACCAAAACACTGGAAGGAAATATAATAAATATTGCACAGTTGCCTCTGGATTTGGAGCTAACAAGAAATTTTGACTTTATTTCTAATAATATCTTTTTTTTTTTTTGAGACAGAGTCTCAAGCTGTTGTCCTGGGTAGAGTGCTATGCATCATAGCTAACAGCAACCTCCTACTAAGGCTCAAGTTTTTTTTTTTTTTTTTTTAGTAGAGATGGGGTCTCGCTTTTGCCTCGGCTTGTCTTGAACTCCTGAGCTCAAGCAATCCACCCGCCTTGGCCTCCTAGAGTACTAGGATTATAGGCATGAGCCACCTCGCCTGGCCTCTAATACGTATCTTGATTACAAGTTTTTACACCAGACACCTATTATTTATGGAAAGTATATAATCAGAATTTTTTTTTTTAAGAATAATGTGGAGGGGTTTGTCTTACAGTGGAGCGCCAGGAGAAAAAATTTCTTTTGGACATTGGAGCAACCTTTTCTGTACTTCTCTCTAATCCTGGTCTTTTATCTCCCAAATCCATAACTATACAGGGGGTGTCTGGACAGTCAGTTACCAAATTTTTCTCCCAGCCTCTAAGCTGTAATTGGGATGACTTGCTGTTCTCTCACACCTCCCTAATCGTCCCTGAAAGTCCTGCTCCCCGTTTGGGGAGGGACATACTAACTAAAACAGGAACTTTTCCCTCCTGGAGATCTAGTCAGGATCAAAACTCTTCCCTGTAATTCACCTTCCCTGACCCCAACTTGGGAACTCCCCTTTCCTGTTATCTTGTCTTCTTCTACTGTTAAAGTTATAAGAGTTGATTCCTGCATACGTCATTCACGAGTGAAGTCCTGGAACCCTCCATCTTCTACACTGGCAAGCAATGAAGACAGCCAACCACAGACCACCTACACTTGTGAGCCAAAAGAAAGTTTGAAGTTATTATTTAGGAAACAGCAAGAAAAACCCTAATATGTTTTTCTTTTGGCATCATTGAATAAGTGCTTCTGACCTGACGCTGTTCTACCTTTGCCTATTACTA